>JASAMW010000740.1:0-101322 GCA_030247985.1 Epsilonema sp. ZAB3_2
GCATTGTATAATAAAAATAGCGTCCTTCAATGTCTTTGTTGTGGTTTGGGTTTATCCATCCCATGTGAGTGATGAAGATCGGCGATTGACCTGCGCTTGCATGGCGTCTATCTTCAGCTTGTAGTTGGCCATCTCCATCTTGAACTCGCGTGCTTCTCTTGTGAAATTGAACTTGATATCATCCACTGCAGCATACAGCTCGCCAACTTCTCTTGCTGAAAATGGATATCAAAACGAGGATACCATTGGTTACCATTAGTGGATACCAGGTAGAAAACTTCAGTTTGGATGCTACATATGTATGGCGTGTATATGATTGGGCATTGGGGATCTATCACAAGTTGTTTGTGTGATTATCACACAACTAACAAAGTGGTGTTGGTGGCTCTGTGAAGTGGTGACAGATGGCAAGGATATTTGACATGTCGGCCTGTATGTACTTACGGTTTTCGCAGAAGCCGCAAGTGTAGGGACAGAAATACTGAACCATGGAGGTGATGAGCTCTTTGAGCGGATTACATTCCTTGCAACCGCCGGTGCAGCCTGAAACCAGGCCCGTACTTCATCTCGTATGGACCAGTTGCGCTAAGAATTATGGGTGGTCGCCTCTGTGTATAATTACACTTTTTCCAGTGCACTTTACCTGGATCCGGAGTGGGTCTAGCTGGCCTGGGTCTGGGTCTGTACTGCTGACACACGGTGCAACGCCGATAGTCCACCGGTGGGAGATGCACCTCGTTTTGGATGCATCGCTCCTCCTCCCAGTATTCCACTTCCGGTACCGTCACATAGTTATCTTCCGCCTGACCTCCGCAGAAGATATCTCGGTAGAACTCTTCGTACTCACTCGGCCCGTGGTCGCGGTAACCTCGCATGGAAAAGTGGCGCTTGACGCGTCTGGCCTTCTTGTCTATAGGAAACAGTGAATAGCATAGTCAACATCACAGGTTGACCCGAATTTCCTGGCGCTTTTCCCGCCGAAAATGCGAGTCCATGACGACGCTATTGCGTCATGGGGATCGAGTAGGGCAGCGCTCACTACGTACCTCTCAACTGCTCCGCTTGCACTTGGCACAGCGCGTAGACGTTGAGGGATGGGTCCTGGCACATGGGATGGTAGTCAGCACATTCGTTTTCCGGGGGAAGCGGCTCGTTTCCGCCGCCTGTGCCTCCGCCGCCGCCGCCGCCACTTGTACCTCCTCCTCCTCCACTGCCTGAGCCACCGCCGCTCGCTGAGCCTCCGCTGCCCTGGTGAGAGCCACTGCCAGTGCCACTCCCGCTTCTCGCGCTCTTCCACTTCGTATAATCCTCATCTGCATTGGAGGAGAATTATGGCCGTACTGTTTATCGTGTCAGATACATACTGTAGATTGTTGCTAGCAGTATAGTACGCAGGGCGGCTGGTGTAAAGTAAAGCTGGGATTTACCGCTCATTTTGGCGAGAACTGCCTTTCCGTCCTTCAGTTCGCATCTCCAGCCGGCAGTTTTGTCCGCATTCTCCGCCACTTGCCCGTTCCTCAGCGTCTCTTCCGAGATGGGCTCGCTCATCTTGGCACACCCTGATCAGAACACTTACCAGTCAGTAAGCTCTTACCGCAATATTGACTGCTGTACAAGTATACAGTACATGCAGGACAGTTTCTCGCCCTGTGTGAGTTACCGATAGCTGCAGCAACTGCTTCGTTTTTCTCCCGATTGTATTTGCACTGATAGCGCGTGCCGTCCTTGTTCCAAGTGCTCAGCAGTTCCTGACTCCCTCCACTTGAGTCACAAGCCAGAGCATCTGCATCCGTGATCCCCACTGGCCCTTCAGCTTTGTCGCAGTAGTAGAATTTGCCGTCGATTTTCATGGTTTGCTTGTCTCGCATATCCGTGTCGCCTTGCTTGCAACCTGCGACCAGAAATTCAACGAGAAAGTTTTGCGATAATGACAGGTGAGGTCTTATACATTATTGTACGTACCTATTCGTAGTATTTATGTGATAGTGTAGTACGTACGTACGTACATATATACTGTAAGTCAAGTCATACCCAGATAGCGTTCGTAAGCTCCACTGTCGCCCAAGAAGCATCCCTTCCTGATTTTGCCACCATCCGTCGTGTAAGTTTCCTTCAACTCGTGCTCTCCGCACTTGGTCCCTGTGCATAGTGTAGCAAACGAAAAAGCAATAATAATATGTAATCGGCTGATTGTGTCACCAGTCACCAACCCTGAATACGCACGTGGCACTTTGCTTTTTTACCGGATATTTCGATGAGTGCTGCGACGTTCTCTTCGATGACGCAATGGAACCAAGTTCCGTCGACTTTCTTGTAGTCGTCCTTGTTGATGATCACTTCCTTCTGTGCGCTGTCGAAGGCAACGCATTCTGAAGCAGTACAAAGCTTCAAAGCAGTTACACTATGCACGCGCGTAGTCAGTACTCAATTCAGTCAGTCGTATTATGTATGGTCGCTGAGTTAAGGGCACGGTTCGGTGCAGGCCTCATGATGGCGCGGTCACTCTTACGTTTGGCCACAGCCCTGGGAGCTTCTCCCTCCTTGATGACGCAGACGAATCGCGTGTTGACATCAGTAAACTCCTTGCCCTTTTCCACTGTCTGCTCCTCTCCATTGACCGTTACTTTGCAAGAGTCCGCTGAAAGCAAGCTCTCCATTCTTTTTCGTGTGCTTGCGCTGGCAGTCGAATGACTGTGTTTGTACGTGCGTCTTTGCGCCACTTACGCCCAGTGTATTTCCTCAGTAGCTCGTTATCGCTTATTTTTACACATTCGAACGTGACACCATTGGCGTCAGTGGCTTGCTTTCCAGGTTCAATGCGATGGCCTTCGGGTGTGAGGCAGGCTAAAATATACATGTGCAGTACTTGTACAAGCCGCTGTCATTTGGAAGATAAAGTGTATGGCATGGCATGGCATGTGCGTACTTATCTTCTCCGACATCTTACCCACTGGCTTATACTCGATTCCATTTGTTCCAACTTTATTGCAGAGGAAGACGAGTAGAGGTTTGCCATCTCTGATTTCTCCAGTGAATTCAGAGCCCGTGGCAAACTCCGCCTTTCCAACGTCATCCACACATTCTGAAGCCCATAGTATCCTATCTCCTTCTTCCGCCTCGCTTCGACACTGCGTTTTTATATGTACTACCAAAAGTAATCATTTACCTGACATACGTAGTGCTATTTCAGTTTGCTTACTGAAAGGGACGGCAGCAGCTCCTTCACATTTCCACTTGAACCTTCCGCTCACAAAATCGCTGGCGGCAGAGGAGGAACATTTGGCATCCTCATCCGGTCCAGCAGCAACCAAAGTAGCCAAGCTGACGCAGAGAATCCACTGAAGCATTCTGCTTATTGAAGAAGCAATGGTGCAATGTCTTCAGCTTACGATTTCAGAACACAACAGCGGCTTGTGTATCAAATCGGCATGGAAGTCATTTACAAGTCAATGCCATTTGTGCCAGTTGACCAAACAAAGGGAAAGGAAACAGGGAATTTATGCAAGAACGTTTCCTCGTATGTACGAAGCGGAGAAAAAATTAGCCATGCATCTGATGCAAAAACCATCTGCTCACAACTGACAGAACGGCAAATTTCTGCATCGGGTAGGAGTATGGGAAAGAGCACAAAAATCGGGGACCATAACTGTACTGTACATACAAGCTAAATCCTGCAACGCTGACAAAGAAAGAGATATGAGATAGCAGAACATATTTTCTATTGTTCAACTTCGGGTGACGACAGGATGTCCTTTAACTCCATTTCAAGTGCCGCCTAAAACACCAAGAGATCTTCTAAAATTGTTCTTTTCCTTCTTCAAGCCTTTTTGCTTTGAGGACACGCGTACAAACTATACATATACGTACGTACCCTAGATACCTCATCATTTTCCTCTGCATCTTGACCCATGGCCGAGAAGTCCAAAGCACCAGAGATTCGGCGAGTTACCCTGAGGGATTTCAGCAGGAACTGTTCTCTTTCGTCTAGACTTTGTAATCTTCGAAGGAGATGTCGAGCGCGATGTGGCGTCACTGGACCATAGTTGCTCATCTGCAGCTGAACTTGAGCTTTCTCCTTGCGACATTCTTCTAGTCGCCTTCGATACACGTGACTGGCCGCCGCACTACTACGACGTAGCGAAACATTCATATCCGGAAACAAAAGAGATCAGGCAATGAAATATGTGACCTGGTTTCATAAAATATGCTTACGCAGCTACACATTTTTTCAACCAACTGACGACGACTTATTCATACCGGATAAAGCGCTGAAATCTCCGTCATTTCGGTGCCATCCTTTTTCCCTCCTTTTCTGCTAGCATTTTTCTTGCACATGCATTGGCCCATGACTCAACCGCAATAAATCAGTTGCAAAATAGAAGCTGTCAGCCAAAGGTTTGCTGAAAAGTTCTGATGCTTGATTGTGATTTTATAGACCCCGGCCGTGCGGTATCCGAATCCATCAAAAAACAAGTTTGTGTACATCGAGATGACTACTATGCTTTTTTCTTCGACGTGACCGCCCACCGTGGCGTCATACCAAATATTGAATCTTGGGCGGAGGAACATCGTGTACGCAACGTACATAGTACGTATGTACGTACGTACGGATTGATGTGTGCAGTGAAGTACATAATATATGTAGAGGAACGTTACGTCTAACGTACTACGTATTGCATGTTGTTCATGCTTCCTATGCTACTGTACGAAGGGGATGAATGGATACACCCAAACATTTGCAAACTAAACATCATAGCTGAGCTGTGCAGTACACGATGGTGCTTTGTGGCAATCGTGCAGGCACGATTTGATTCGAATTCCTTTTATTTTTCGCGAAAAATAAAATTCAACCATTCTCGGGCATAATCGCTATTTATCCTCTCATCCCATAAGAATACAAAATAGGCGCTTCTCCTGTGTAGGTACTTACAAAATAAAATACCTACATACATAACATGATAACATGCCTAGTCAGTCCATCTCTCCATGGATCTCCCATAATTTGTGAGCCACTTTTGAACAACCTTTGTGTCAATTGCCATAGCCGGCAGCGTTCTATGCACACTTAATCGGAGCATGTGCATTCCCGTGCCACTTTCGGCTGCGAGCCTTAGTCGTTCTCCTTGATGCTGAGCTTGTCGATCATGATACGCATGTGCATGTCGTCGGGCTCGTGCCAGAGTTCCTGCGTGGTGGAGCCTCTTTTGGCTGCTAGCAAACTGCGCTTGGACGGCGTCGCCGTCACGATGCGAGGCACATTGTGAGCGAAGCCGCCGTGCAGCTTCGTATTGCCGGCTGGTCGATACAGCGCCACCACCACCACTCTATTCGCCTCCTTCACCCAGCACCGACTCGCCCCAAACTCCCGACTGTTCTTCCAGATGAGCTGGCTGAAGCTCTGGCAATCTACAACTTTGTTCACTGGGGAAATATTACAAGGAATTGTACGCGTCTGTACTGTACGTACTTATTGTATGCATGTGCCTGCCACGACAAACTGTATGTACACATATGCACACTTGTTTGCCATTTCGGATGGTCGTAATCAAAGTGCTCCTCTTCGTTCGCCCATAGTTCGGTCACTTCGAGCCCCGTCGGTAAATGTGAAGAGTCGGAGGCTGTGAAAAAGCGGATATTTTCGCCAACTCCTATAAAAATGCATAGAAAGCATTGGCAATATGGCATACAGCATCGGTCGGTAGTGCATGCATTGGCCGTTGTTTGTTACCTTCTAAGTCCAGAAAGGCCACTCGTCCTTTGTGAGCCAAGTTTTCCGCCCACTTGACCGCCAGGTCCACCAGATCCTGAGCCCAGTGCAGCGGAGGACAACCGTGGCGCTTTCTCTCCAGATTGTGGGCATCAAGGCACTCGCGTTGAAAGCTCAACCCGCCTGAAACACACGCGCATCAGTCACATTCCAGCCTCACGCAGTCATACAAGCAAAGCTAAGGAGAACTACTGCTACTATACATATCTTATTTTCAAGGGACTAGTATGACTCAACCCCATTACCGAAGACGCAAAATTTGGATCCCTTCTGATAGTGCGTTTCTCTGAGAACTTTGAGGTAGTGCGCATCCGGCTGTTTCTTCTCTTCCGCCGTCGTGCCGCTAGCTGACGATGTCGTCGGTTTGTCTTCTTCCGACCAGCCGGAAGTCGTCGCCAGACTCCAGCGATCGCAATCGTTCGTAAACCTGTACTGACCACAGCCCCCACCGCTCCCACTTGTCCCAGCACTGTCACCGCGCGACGGCGGGCACTTTCGAGACATCTACCCCTGTCGTTCCTGTCTCTTCCAAGTTTCGGGAATGTGAAAGAAAATGCAGAATTATTATCCTTGCACCGGTAACGAAGACGCAGGATGCATAGTTAACTGCAGCAGCAAGGAAAATGCGACGACGATAAGATAATTTTCTTACCGACTGCTCAACTTTTTGCAACTACGGTTGAACAGTACGCTACAAGTGGCGAAGCGAAGGTTCACGTTTTTCCAATGCTGAGAAAATGCTGCTTCTTTGCCGCTGTGTTGCCATTTGAGTAAATCCAATCAATTCCATTTTCGCCCAGCCGGCCAACAATTCTAATCTCTATTTCCGCGCTGCTACATATATAATTATATTCCTCCACTTTTCCGTCACCATTGCTATTCTTGGAGACTTGCAAAAAATCCATGTCTGTACAGTAGTACCATAAATCTGTAAGCAAGCAGTAAAGCAGAAAATCTTACAAAAGCTAGTGGCGCATCTTTCGCTAAATCCTTTGATACCGCGACATGATACCGCATGTGGGCCTGTAGAAAACGTGCGTAACGTAATAAACACTGCACCATGTAAACTACATACATACGTAGCAATCACGCGACATGCAAAAAGGTGCGAAAGGGATGCTACTGTTTCAGCACGGAGAAGGACTACAGACAAAAACGCGGATGATATGATAGTTCGGATGGGATCAGAGCTGAGAGCGACCGGGTCTTTGCACTTTTCGGCCCTCTTTCTCATGGATGGTAGAGACCTCAGTAATCAATTTCGTCTGTTGCAGCCAAGCCAATTACATATATAAAATGATAGTAGTAGCAGTATTACATACATGTGCAATGCATACCCGATCGACTAGTAAGAGACTATACGATACAGGACAGCCGGATGGAGTCTTTCCGATAGCTACGTACTGCTCTGACTCTTTTTGCTATGTACGTACTATCAGTCAGTACTGCTGTCGCTGGCTTGCTGTGACTTTCCGGGTTCTGCCGCTGCGTGTGTACGTATGTATAGGCAGGGCCTGGTGAAGGACTCTGCTATTGCTGGGGGGCCGCTGAGTGTTGAAAGCTCAAAATGGGGAAGACATAAAGTATCTCCCGAAATTTGCTCGTCGAAAATGCACATAATTTTCAGTAGCTGGGCTGCCCACAGAGCTCCTCCCTCTTTCTTGTCTCTTCGCCCGTTTAACTCGCGCAGAAAAAGAGCGTCGATCATGCTTTTGGTCCTACCATGTACGTACGTGCATACATACATAACTTCCACTTCCTCAATGAAATGCGTGGTTGAGCGCAGAGCGCAGCAAAAGCATTGCGGCTACGGTTTTTTTGGCTAAACTGCGGGCTTTGAGCTCGGTCGGAAAATTGGAAGTCTGGGAGGCGCAATAAACGCAACGGCACTGGATTGGGCTTGGTTGCCAAACGCAAGTACCGGAAGCACTTATTTGCTACAGCTTACACCCAAATGAAAGTTGCAAGCTGCAGCGACACGAGAGGGTCACTTGTTTGCATTTGCCACTTCGGCTACAGTACATAACGGCCCAGTATGTACGTAGCTTGACGCGCATGTGTTTTGTAACAGCTGCTGAACTTTTTTGGCGTCTCGAACCAGAAATCTTTTTACTTTTTATCCGCTTGAGTAACATGGAAGAAATTAGGGTCCTAATATCAGAAGGCGAAGTCTGAAAAATCCCAGCAGCTTTTCTTGACTTGGGGCTCTCAGTCGGGAGCGCGAAGCGAAATCATTTTTCACTGCGCTGTTCTATACTGGGGGCTCAATCACAGCTGGAAAATCAATGGACCGTGACCGGGCGCTCTTGCTGGCATCTTTGTGATAAAGTTGCGCCCATCAAGCAACGTTATTCTATCATTGCCCCGATTTCCATGACAAACTATCCCCTCAAGGGTCCCTCCCTCTCTTTGTCAGTGCTCGAGCTTTTTGTCGCGGTTCTAGCCAATGCCAGAATTTCTTCCCTTTTTTACTTCTACATTATGACCGCTATGCATGCCCTACACTTTTGGGGGTAATGCTAATGATAGTGCTCATGCAACTAATTGTTGATTGGGCAGTCGCAGTACAGACGGATTACGGTGCGTTTTCTTATCATGGGACCAAAATGAGAGAAAATCTTTTTGAACGACCTACGTATACACCTACAGTACGTACGTACACAACACACTTCTTAGCTGGGTTGCCCAGCGACGAGTCAACTGATCAGGAACGCGAAATGGCACACGGTCACCGCCTGGGGTGTACATCTTGATGAGATAACAGTTTTCTTATCAACACAAGCACCTGCTGCTTCATCAATCTTAAGCAATTTAGTTCGTTACATAGTTGGCTTTCTTTTTAAACTTGCACCAGTAGTAGTACCTACGTAGCTCTACAGTAGAGTTTCATCAGACAATAGTCTCCTCTTTCGGCATGAGTGTGTAACTTGGTATGGCACTCAACCACGCCTCCGTTATTGAATCCACGGCACATTTGGCGGGTAGCATAGCCACGGGGACGAAGCTCGTTCGGCCACTGGTCGCCGCAGATCCGACGTCGAATGCGAGCAGTTACGGTCGAACTGGTCATCGCTCCTCCACCGCTGCCAGCTTCTACCCCAATGGCCGGGTGAAGAGCAGTGCCGGTGGACGAATACACAGGGTGGGCGCCGCAGTCCTCAGTACTCTCACTCGCGACAACTCCGACCTGAACAAGAAGCTGAAGGCTCTAGGATACACGAAGGAAGAACTGGACGACTACCGACAAGGATTCTCACTTCTGGATACCAGTAAAGGGAAAATCCATCGAGCTGCTATGGGGTTGGTTGGTATGATCGAATTGAGTTATCAATGAGTTGGACTCTTGTTTGCTGTATTGTAGCTGGAAGCGGTTCGATCGGCCTAACTGAACTGGGCAGAGCGATGAAGTCGCTGGGGTTGGACGCAGCTCAGACGGAATTGGAGACGATCATTCGGGAGGTGGACGAGGATGGAAATGGCAAGATCGACTTCGAGGAATTCTGTAGCGTCATGCGCAAGATGAACGCCAAGAAAAGCTCCTGGGATGACGTCATCCAACAGTGTTTCGCCGTTTTCGATCGGGTATAACATACAATACAATAGCATGGCCTTTTCCCGTCCCAAAAAGTATGTACTAGCTTGCGTCTATATAATACAGGGTGTCTCATAATAAACCGTCCACCTTCCCGTGCATGTAACTCTGGAACCACACCATAGATTTTAATGCGGTTTTTTGTATTTTGTAGGCAAGGCTTCAACTGAGATGTGTACAAAATTTTAGCTTCCTAGGCCCAGTGGAAGCTGCTCAAACACCTTTTTCCTCCAGCGGTCAAAAACAAGGTTTTTCGAACTGGTAGTGCCGATTTAGGGGTAATTATGTGCATGAGACATAACAAAATTAGCCTCGTAATAAAGAAAGATGTCCCAAAATGCTAGAAAATGTGTATCTCATGCATTATCCCCAGTGCCAGCATAGCAAACGCATGAAACAGGGTATCTTGAAAAACTAAAACCGATATTTTCTCCATAGTAAAGGAAAACGTCGATTTTTGAGCTTCGAGATTCAAACCGTCGTAGTCTCCGAAGTATGTGAACCACATAGTTGATATTTTGTATACTTACCTGTTGAAGCCTTGGCTACAAAATACAAAAAACCGCATAAAAATCTAAGATGTGGTTCCAGAGTTACATGCACGGAAAGGTGGACGGTTTATTATGAGACACTCTGTACATTATGTACAGTGTTGGATCTGCTAGATGTATTTTGCATTGGTACGCGTAATGATACGTGTACAGTACAGTACACAGTATTGTGTACGTACAGTACGTTGCTTATGTCATACGTACATACAGTACAATTATTGTTTACTGCAGTCCACTGGAGGTTTGGTCACGGAGGAGGATTTTCGATCGATTCTCTGGCATCTGGGCGACATTCATGACGATTCTCTCATTCAGAAAATTTTGGCTGAATTCGACGTAGATGGAAATGGCGTCATCGACTTCGACGAATTTTCCAGTATGGTCCGTCACTACATGACCGAAGAAGACGTCGACAGCACCAACCAAGCCAGCTCCTAAGTACGTACAGTATATAAATAAATAGTGTCAATGGTATGCGTACCTACATACATACTGTACATACTATACATAGTGTAGTACTACGTTACGTACTCATATTTGCGTGCGTACGCTGCGTGAAATGTACGCACTGCACTATGATACTGCACGGTCCTGTACGTACGTATGCATACTTGGATACCATATTGCCTGCAATATGCGTTCTTTTGAATGTATCCCTTCCGGCACATAATATTTTAAAATCTTATGTACACCTACATAGGTACTCTTTGCAGCTTATTCTTGCTTCTCAAATCAGTTTAGCTATATACCTATCTAACGTACAAGTTCGTTCATGCATAACAGATGTCGGATTCAGTACAGTAAGGAGCCTCAATTAGCGAGACGTTGGATTTCGTTGGATGAACCTATTCAGTTGAATGCACCATGATGCTCGTGTTCCTCATTAAACTTTTCCGAAAACAAACCTTCTCTTCCTCGCGTATAGTAAAGTAAGTACCTACAGTACGACGTATACGGCCCGTCAACTCTGATCGGTACTCGATGTCCCGTCCAAAACTGCAACAGATGGCCGCCAATTCGTTTCTGGCGCTTTCGCGTCCGGCGAGTCGGGCAGTATTGGCTCGACATGCATCGGAGACGAGTCTAGGCAATTCCTGCCACTCGTCTGCCAGTGCCCGGTCCCCGTCCCGATCCGCCTCCAACACGCCCTCTCGCCTGCTCTCTCGACTGCAGAACTACGCCACCGGTGGACGAACTTCAAGACTTGGCTCCCTAGGTCACAGGATGCTGGCTACCGGATACAGCCACGACGAGCTCATCGAGTATCATCAAGTGTTCAGCTTGTTCGACCCAGGTACTTATTGTAAGTTAATGTACCACATACTACATACCGTACTGTACCTGACAAAAAAGTTAAAAGTGTGAAGTTGAGCGTGGAGTGGACCTACGGACGTTTGTAATGTACGTATGCGCCTACTGAACTGAGACTTGCAGATGACAGTGGAGCGATTGGAACGACGGAGCTGGAGCATGCAATGAAATCCATGGGTATGGACGCGAGCAAAGAGGAGTTGGAACAGCTGATAAGGGAAGTGGACGAAGATGGAAACGGAGAGATCGACTTCGAGGAATTCTGCGCTGTCCTCAAACGCATGAACACCAAGAACAAAGCAACCTGGGATGACATCATTCGCCAGTGCTTTCGTGTATTTGATCGGGTACGACGGTCGCACAATATACATACGGGCTTTGCACTGGGCTTAACATGTGTTCAACTTACAAATGCATACCCTTTTGTTCGCAGAACGAAGCAGGCTTCATCAAAGATACGGATTTTCGCTACGTTCTACGCACATTGGGCGAAATGGAAGACGATGGCTTGATCGAGAATCTGTTTACAGAATTTGATGTAGACGGAAACCGAATCATCGACTACAACGAGTTCACCAACTTCGTCCGCAACTATCTCACTGAAGAAGATTTAGAAAGCTTTCAGTTTAGCTAAAAAAAAATTGTACTCTAGCGCAGCTGAGCTTTAAAAAGACCATGCATGTACGTACTAAAGCAAAGCAAGGGTGCTAAATGAAGCCACATGACATAATTTGTGCAATTGGGAGGGAGAGTACTAGGAACAGGTGTCTTGGCTGCGTGTGGGTCGGCAAATTATGTCAACGAATGGCAGCTGGAAGTGAGTAAACGGCAGCAGAAGGAGCAGCAGCAAGCAAGCAGCAAAAGTGAAAGTGTTTCGGGTTCGGCTAAATTGAAATAATCAGCTAAACAAACACTAACTACAAAAGCACAACTTCTGCAACAGCAGCAACAACTAGATTCGTAACGGTACCTATCCTACCCATCCGGCGCTTTCCACTACACACACATTCATACATACGTATGAAATATTTAGTGCCACTTCGTAGAGAACCGTGGGATGAAATAAAGGCAGGAGCAGCTCGCTTTCTTTCCTATTCGACGACATAGCGGCTCCTTCTGCTCTGTGCTTCAACAAAGAATCGAAATTCGACAAACCCCGTGTGCACCCGCGCATATGCACACAACGTCCCTATGAATTGACTTGGTTGAAATTAACGCTCCTAAATTTGTGCCAAATTAATATTCACTTCACATCGCAGGTTTGATCAAAGTCCCTCATATCTGCTTTACGGCAGTCAGGCCAAGGCGTTATGCGAGGAACTGCAGTGCTCATTCTTGGAGCAGGTGTTTTATTGCTGATCACCATTTCTGTCACTTCAGCACAAAATACTCGTAAGTTTTTTCCTCCGTTTCAGGGGGTCTAGCTAGGTATGTATGGAAAGCAAATCACAATTCATTGTAATGTTTATTTTTCAAATACAATTCTCATGAAAGTTGCAGGAAGTAAACAGTGCTACAATTGTGCCGGAAAACAATGTGATGAGCTGGACAACATCCAGGGTTGGGGAAAGATTCCTTGTCCAGCCTCCATGCAATGCCTCAAATATTCTGTTGGACAAAATAGCGGTGAGTCGTCATCCATTACTACCGTACTTTATCCAACCTACGTACATAACTTCCACATCTATGTACATACACAAACTTTCATGTAGACTACTTAGTTAGTACTTATGTACCAACCGACTATGTACACTATGTTATGTGGTATGTTCACAACACACCAATAAGCTTATGCGCATCAATTTCCCTTCACAGGTGTTTACTATTTTTGCTTTAGGAACAGTGAGAAATTGCGGTACCAGTTGCGTGCAGGTCACTCGGATATCCAGGGATGCCACATGCACTGCTTGCACCGAGAACTTATGCAACTCCTCCACAACTGCTTCCGCTTTCGCAGCAACCGTATTTCTAATCACAGTACTTCCTTTCTTCATATTCCGACAACAATAATTTCAATTTGCCTATTTTAACGCTGTCATCCATTGAGAACGAACAGTACTTTTCTCTGTGCGTGTACGCTTTGTAGCCACAGTCAGATAGGTGTAATGTGATGTACAATAATGTAGCGTACGTAACAACTACCAAGTACCTACGATACTATGCTCCATCCGTATAATTGCCGTAGTGTGCAATTTTGGCGGAGGCTTTTATTTTTCACAACTGCACCCGTTGTGCCGAACATGTAAACATGTACATATCTAAAACTGTTTCACAAACCTTAGCACGTTTCGAATACAATATAGAATACAATTCCTGTACTAGCACACATTCTTTAGTAACCTAGAAAAGATTTATGACAAGGACAACTCCTGCTCTAACGTCTGGTTGAAGGAGGTATTACATCGTACCCAGTGTGTGGAAAAGAACAAAGAGCGGAGGACAAACGCAAAACTGTCAGTAATAGTGGCAATGGAATCCCGAGGACCATCCTCCATAGCCCAGGAAGGATCCGTAGTGACAGGGAGCCGCGTAGGCCACAACCGGATAGTAAAACGCCGGATAATAGTAGTAGAATGGATAGTAGAAGATGGGCATGCGCTTGACGTCTTCTTCCGTTACGTTCTTGGCTTTACCGCGATGCTCCGGATCCAAAGTCGCTTCGTCGATTTCGCTGGGTGGTCGTACGTGGAGGCGCGGCAGATCTTCCGGATGCTCCTGCGGCTGCGATGTTCGCCCATCTGGACTTTGCTGCTTGCGCCGTCGCTTCTGGTGCTCTCTGATCACCCGTTCGATGTACTGCCGGAATCTGCGTCGATCCTCCTCCGTCACCGGACGAGTGGCGCGCGCTGCTCCCGGCATGTGCCGTGTCGCGTGACGACGCCATCTTCTCGCGCCTGTCACTCACACACAAGTCACGTCATTACGTTAACGTACATACTGGCTTCCTGCACCTGTGTGTATGCACTCGCACTGATGTTGTACTGTACTGTTGGTAGTTGTTGTATGCACGTATGCATTTACGTTACGTATGAACAAACGTATATGTATGAATGTGTATGTATGTATGTACTGTATATATGCACATAGGGTATGTACATAGCCTATTCATACGTCAATGGCGCAGAAGGGTTCGTTACCTAATTGCTGGTGTTCATCCGCAGATGATGTTGCACTGAGAAATGTGACAGCAACAGCAGCAGCTAATACTGCAAGTAATGCGAGCTTCATGACGGGCAAAAGCAAAGTCTGCACTATTGCTCGCAGCTGCTCGCAGTTATTTGATGAAGCTTTTCGTGGCGATTCCCTTTCGGTACGGAAATTTTGTAAGTAAAACCACGTCCAGTTTCAAGCACAGTACAATGAATAATGAAGGAGCAGCTTCAGAGAAAGAGTGCAAAAGTTCACATGCGTAGGCAAACCACCTGTGCTGCGCTACAACTGGAACGATCTCATGTGATATTGCACACAGTTCCTGTTCGGAAACTTTCCAAAAGGTTGCAGAAGTATGGGCGTCGGCGAGCCCCAGGGTATCCATACCG
Source organism: Epsilonema sp. ZAB3_2 (assembly GCA_030247985.1). Lineage (NCBI taxonomy): Eukaryota > Metazoa > Nematoda > Chromadorea > Desmodorida > Epsilonematidae > Epsilonema > Epsilonema sp. ZAB3_2. Next base: position 14,761 of record JASAMW010000740.1, read on the forward strand.
ACACAGATGTGCAACTGCCGACCATTGTACACGCAGTGTCTACACCACCTATTGACAGCCGATGGATTCGATATCAAATGATTTATTGCTGCTAAATGTTTCTTGTGCTCCTTTCTACCTACAGTACCTGTGAACGTTCAAGGTGTCTGGAACCTGTTTTTTGTGCACCCATTGTCGCCCAACGTGCTCAAATTATGGACAGCCGGTTCGTTTATCAGGCAACTGTTAGTTTGAGGTCGGTCGGGCTTGGGTTCTTATCATCAATCAACTCCAATGTATTACTTGCCCTTGACACGTCACGTCGTGAATGCTGAAGATGCTATACTGTAAACCCTCGTTTGTAGCCCCCTCGAATATAGCCCCCCCCTCGTATATAGCCCCCCTAATCGGCTACTAACATCATTTGCCCTCGTATATAGCCCCCTATTGAGAAACGCGAAAAGCAACGGAAAACGTGCGTTTTTGCGCTAAAAACAGTGTTTTGAGGGTGTTTTCATGCAAAGGAGATCATTTGCACATCATTTGGAACAGTTCTGAACATTCTACCTGTGTCGCCTCTTCGACAGAAATTTTTGATGACGACTAAAATTTCACAATTTTTGGGCTAAAAGCTGCAGTTTTGATTAGAGGAGCTTGGAAACATGCAAAATAACCGCCAGAAATGAGTTCAGGAGGTCAAAAAACCTTACTTTGGGTGCAAATGTAAAATGCCCTCGTATATTGCCCCCCTCGTGTATAGCCCCCCTCGTATATAGCCCCCCTAATCGGCGACTAACGTTTTGATAGCCCCAGGGGGCTATAAACGAGGGTTTACAGTAGGAGAATGCTTTCGTCATCAATTTTTTGCATATGTTACGCCACACAGATATCTTGCTCTGGATATCTACTATCCGTTAGAAAGTCCATAAAATCATCAGGTTCGTCTTCAATCCATGGATTCTTGAAATTATCGGTTGGTCGGCTTCGCTTTTGAACAAAAAAGACGGTCCTTAAAATAGCAGAAAACGCCCAAAATGAAACATACAGTACATACACCTATCCACAGTATTACCAAAAATTATTTTGAAGGCTTACTATTTTACCTTTTGATGTTTAGTGAATCCTGTGCGGTGTAGCTGAAACCGCGTCCAATTCTGGCAGATCTAGAACCGACTCTTCGACGCTGACCATTCACAAAGTAGCACATCCAGTAGCAAAACGCTATTAGTAGTAATCGTTTTCTGCTCATATTTCAGGAAGGAAAGCGGCGTCCATTTTTCTCATACAAAAAGTCGAAAACTGCACAACTGTGGCTGCAGTAACTTTACGAGAGTAGCGATGACACAAGTGACGGAACACGATAAAGTGGCAGCAGATGTCAGGGATATTTTGTCAATACGAAGCAAGTCAACCTAATTTTACATATTGTACCTGTGAAAGAAATTTTAAGCTACGGCATATGAAGCATCAGGGACCTTTTCGTGGGCCCAATAAATCAACAAGTGGCATGTTCGATAGAGCATGACATGAGTGATGCCAACATCCTAAGACGGGACTTGTTGCGTGGCACAGTTAGCATGGCATCACACAATATTGGCATTACCATATCAACTGACGTTTCGTCTCTTCGATGAGCGACCGTGGCCACCCTTTTTTCTGCTTACATTCCTCTGAACGTTTATCAACCAATTATGTAGTTGGAATGGTTGACTGCTATTAGGCCAGAGCCGTAAAATTGTGCCACCGCATTGGAAGCCAAAATAAATGGCACATCCTATATGCATAGAACGTCTATTGTATAAGAGATATTTCTTCAGAACGACTTTTGCCGCGTTCAGATTAGAGGCGTGCGTTAACGTACATACCTACTACTATGTCCTACGTGGTTCAACGTATAAGATGGAAAAATCGGTGGCTGTCCATATGCCTTGTACGTCGTAATGTGAAGGAGGCATTAGGGCTCCAGGTGACAAGCCATCGTACCATTTATCCGGTTCAAAGGAGCTCCGGATCAGTTAGCATCAAAATGAAAAATATTGTCTGAGCCTCATATTGTACAATAAAGGGTGTTCCATAATAAACTCACCGGATGTTTGTGCCTCTAATGTTCATCAACGGAGCATTCGATTTCTGTACGCTCTTTTACATTTGGTAGCTATTTAAAAGGCTTCTACAATGGTGCAGGCAAAATTTCAGCCCTGTAGTCCTTATACCAAGGAAGTTATGAAAGCTCAAACTTTTGGACACATAAATTCACGTTTTTTCACTACGGGGCTGAATCCCGCCGTTTTAAGACCGAAGTTAGCACTCCACGGATGAGTTTCTTTAATTTTCTTCACAATGGCACAAGGCTCATTATTGTGGTACAATATTAGGCAAATATCCTCGATTTCTGATGTCAGCCTCTGTTTTGACTTTGAGCCACTTCCTGTTGGCCTAGAAAGTTGAAATTTGGCATGCATAAACTTTGAAGCCTTGGCTACCTACTTACGATTACAAAAGACCGAATTTGAAAATGACACCCCACTGTGGAGATAGAGACACAAATAGAGACACACACCGTCAACTATCATTCTCAAAACACACGGACTATGCGTCAAGCAAAGCAAAGGCTGCCCTGGGTGCCTTGCAAAGGGTTTATGGTCGGTACGTAAATAGACACACCCTCAAGTTACTGTACAAGACTAAAATCCTCCCCATCCTACTGCACGGTTGTCCAATGTCCTGTCCCTCCACGCGCACACATTGGCTGAAACTGGAGCGTGTCAATCTTTTTGCAGCGCGCTTAGTCACCAACGACTACGAGGCCAGCTATGATGCACTGCTGGCCAGCTTGGAATGGAAACCACTAGCGCAAGTATGCATCGAGCGACAAATGGTCCTGGTGCTAAAATACCTCTGCGGTGTACGCTACCTCCCCCCTGGCGCGCTTTCTGAGGCTCCCCACCTACCCCGCATGTCGTTGCGCATGCAATGCCGCGGTCAGTTGCACGAAATTCAGCTCCAGGTCAGCAGCGAGACTGGCCACTCCACCCCAGCTTACCTTTTCCCATTGTACCAAGCCATCCGAGCTTGGAACGCATTGCCACCTTCCTTGCTTGAACAGTCCATGCCCGAACCTTCCCCCAAGCCTGGTGCGTATCCCGCAGCTCCCTTTGCTGCCATCCCCAACCTCGACCCTACTCTACTCCCATCCATAAAGAAATTCCGAACCATACTGGCCGATAACTCTAGACCAGACACAAACACCTTCCTCGAACTGGAAACTTGGAATGAGTCCGAAATCCGTAGGGGTACAGCCCAGGTTCCCGCTCTATCTAAGTTCCACTCCTACTTGTGACCTCCTGACCGCTACCCGGCTTTGTTTCATCGGATCTCCATGAAAGTTTTCTCCGTCGATAATTGCTATGTTGACTCAAAATTCTATGCACATTATGTACATCTCATTTACGTATAGTATGTATGAACGTGATTTTTGTACACATGATAATTATACATGTAAGTTTAGGATAGCCCGTATTCTTGCTCGCTAATGTGCATGGGTCATCCTGGCCGCAGCATGTCATTTGTCATCTGTACGTACTCGCGTGTTGCAGCAAATAAAGTATATAAAGCCGGTGAGTACAAATGGAACACCCGATCAATCTCTTCCGAGTACGCCTTTTCTCACATACATAGTATGTACATAATTCGTGCTCTCCATCTCCATTCTCCCTTCTTCGCTTTGTTGTTCCCGCACTGAAAAGTACCATGTGAGCCGTCCTCTACTTTCAATGAGACTACTATCACTGCTTCGTGTTTGGTGCGACCACGACGACAGGAAAATATTCCGATGCGTTGTTCACAAACCTGAAAAGTTTTGGTGTGAATTTCCTCGTCCAGTAGCAAACGTCTTCCTCTCCCATCCATTAAAAAAAAGAGTGACGTGGGTGCAAAGTGGTGTGGGAGATACAGCATTGCTGTCAGCAGCTATACGGCACACATTCACTGGCGTCATTTCCAGCAGAAGCACGGGAGCGGGCAGTGACATCGGGATTTGATTCTGATAGTGACGACGGTACGTATTTCACAGGCAGGAGAGGGGAAGGAAAGAGAGGCTGCGGTATTTTGACCGCGGGATTCCTACCACAAACTCGGCAGAACCGAGGATATATCCACTGGTGATCTCGTTGGCAGCGAGGATCCTTGCAGCTTCGGTAATGTCGACAATCTGGGTGAGCGAAATTGCACTGCTGTACAAAGCGACAAAGCGGATAGTAGGCGCATTTGCGTTGCTGATGCTGGCACAGCAGTTTGTATTGCATCTTCTCTGATCCGACCAACTCCACCCGTTGGCGCCATTGAATACTACTACTTGTGGTTGGCTGCTCCTTACTGTCAGTACCAATTCTGTCGCGACCGTCATGATGATGGCGTGATCGCTTTTCTGGGGTTTTAGGTCGCAGTTTTCCTTCACCTTTCGCTCGTTTTGCAGCAGTCGGATGGGATGAAGTCCTCGAGTGCTCTTGCCTCTCATTGCTATTTCGCTTGATTGGAACACGATCTGATGATGGGTGACCGTCAGTCCTTGTTTTTGCTGTCTCATCAGCCATCGTAATAACTGTAGTCGCAGGCTCGTCTGTCTTAGCCGCTTTTGTTGTTGGTGAGGTCGGATCAGATGTTATGTTGTGTCCACTCTTTCTTGTTCGGTATTCAATGCTGGAGGATGCTGATTCTTCCGCAGTGGTCGATGACAATGTTGCGGATTCCAAGGCAAACTCCACGTGTCCTACTGCTGCCTTCTTTTCATCTGGCAATGCAGTTGAACTGTGCTTCAAAGTGGGGTCTTCTTCTTTTACCGACGATTCTCCGAGGTTACTTTTGCTACCATCGTCTGACATATTTCGTGACTGATTCTCCTGCGCTGTCGAAGTCGATGGCGGTATACCGTGTTGTCGGACATAGACGTAATTTTCCAGTGGATGCTTCCATAGGAGATGAATCCTCATCAGCGCCATGGATGCGCATGATTTCGTACAGAAGTCACACGGCAGCAGCACTTCGGTTTTGGGGCGGTGTTGTTTCATATTCTTGAAATAATATTCTGAAGAAAATGAAAACATGGTAGAATTTGCGAACAAAAAGAAATATTCTCCCTCCAGCCAGAGCCAGTTACCGAAGGATGGCATTGTGCAGATCATGACGGCCTAGAAAGGGTGTACGTACATCGATTTTTGACCAATGTGAGCGTACTGTACAATAAAACTAGGCAATAAAATAAAGTCAATAATGCGGTACGTTTCAGTACGCACACGCGAACTTACATAAATACAATATGATACTACACAAATGTAAGTACTACCAAGAATAATATAAGCTAACAAGAATGAAACACTTCACGCAAAAAAACGGTCCAACCCTGCCGCATTTTGACTCGATTACAATAGTCGATGATTACAATCATCGAAAGTTGATTAGAATAGTCGATGATTACAACGCACGATCGTTGATTGTAATCATCGATGATTACAATCAACGAATGTGCATTACAATCAATCCCTCTATTCTAATCAATCATCGATTATTGTAATCATCGAAAGTGCATTACAATGCATGCTTTATTTATATCATGGAACTGCTATTCTAATGCATGAAAGTTTATTCTTTTGCACTAAAAGCTATTGTAATAAAGGATCGTTGATTCTAATGCACGAAAGTACATTGTTTTATAGGATTTCGCAATAGACAAAACCTTGATTGGAATAGAGCGATCGTTCATTGTAATCATCGACTATTCTAATCAATCATCGACTATTGTAATCGAGTCAAAATGCGGCAGGGTTGGACCGTGTTTTTGCGTGAAGTGTTTCCTTCTTGTTAGCTTATATTATTCTTGGTACTACATAGTACATACTTAGTACTCTACGTATGACAAAACACTCAGATACGTATAATTATATCTAACTCTTAAAAAGGATAAACAAAACACAAAAAAGCCAGAACAATTTTTAGTCCATTGCAAGGCGAAAGATGTACTTTTTTCCTATGGTAGGGTACCAGAGTTGTCCTACATACATACATACAAGCTAGTACGTACAATACATAGCTCTGCGGCTACATGAAATGGAGGAGGTGGTAGCGTAGCGTTATCTTGCTTTTGCTCGAAGCACTCACTAGTCACAGGCTCTGCGTCAGTAGAAACAGAAAGTCAGCCAGTCAGTACTGGCTGGACGCCTAAATAGCTACCAGTTTTAATTTATGAGTAGTGCAGCCGGCAGCACAGTTGCTCTGAAGTAATTAGGCCTATTGCTTGGAGTTGCCTTCCAATGCAGTTGAACATGCATAGTCAGAGGACACTTAGGTACTAATAGAACATAACAGGCGAACGAAAAGCCTATACATACGTACATTACATACGTACGAACATAAGCAACTCACACTCTTGCCACCAAGCTGCCACCACCACCACCAACAGCACCAACACCTCACACATTCATCTGTGCTTGTGCCAAAGAAACATCCATAGCGGCTCAGTCGTCAAAGAAAGGCAGTTGGCTTGGGAGCCAGCGATAAATCTGTACACCGTATATATTATTACATTCATTCCACGTAAAGTGTACAGGTGTTGTACAAACACGATCGAATTATCGATTGTTATTCAATTGTAACAGCTGGAAAACAAAGGAAAATGACAATGACTGACATGACAATTGTTTAGGTTTCTTTAAGACAGACCCTCTTCTGACTTTTGCCGCGCATTTTATACTAGCTTAGCACGGCGTAGTAGGTGCTCTGCATTCTGGGCACTGTACACTAACTGTACTGTAGGCCTATACAGTATGCCTACAAGTACCATGTATAATTGTGGTACAATGTAAGTAGGTTCACTCCAAATCCTGGCCCACTCCACTCCGCCGCCCCAAAACGTTTCACTCCGAAGTTAGCACGATGGGCTCACGATTCTTTCTTCTTTCTGGTTTTTTGCTATGCTCCATTAGCGCCAACGTCCTTCTCATCTGTCTAGTCTTGCTCCAATCCAAGCAACATCAAAAGACGATTGGTCAAAAGCGGGAGCGTGGTGAGGATGATTCTCCATGTGCCTCATTGGATCGTGCCTTGCAGAACGCACGGCGCATCGACAGCGAACGACAGCTCAAATTAACAGAAATCGCGGAAGCGGAAGAGCAGGCTGTTCGTTACGTGCTGGAGCATATTCACAAACCTGATCAGTCCAAACCTTACAACCTGGAAAGATCAGGAAGCGTCGACTACTCGATGTGGGGCGAGGGTCGGCGAATTCTGAAGGAACTTTTCCCAAAGAAACGAAATGGATTCTTTTTCGAAGCCGGAGCTTTGGATGGGGAATTCGCCGCGAACACGCTGCAAGTGGAGAAGGAGCGGGAATGGACCGGCATTCTAGTAGAGCCGAATCCTCAGAGTGCCGGAGGCCTGCTGAAAAAAGGCCGCAAGGCTTACTTTCTTCAGGCATGCCTCACCCATAGTGGTCGGCATTGTATGCAAAAATTATTTTGTATTGTATTGTATTTGTATCCCTACATATTGTATTGTTATTGTATTGTAACTGCAACATGGCGCCCGTTTTGTTTTGTTATTGTATATTGTATTGTATGTTCACACGGGTGCAAATGAGCAATATTTTGTCCAAAAATATTGGCAAAATCTGAATTTTTCTTCCAGATGTAGTGGTTGCAATAACTGACTACTGGTGGAAAGTCGTTTTCAAGCCCATTTTTGACATAAAGCTCACTTTTTAGATTGAAAAACGTTACAGATAACCTGTGTGAGAGGTCAAAATAGCCTCTGCAACATACAAAATTCATACAATATGTTCCACTGCCAATATTGTATTGTATTGTATTTTGTATCCCAGATGGGAAATGATTTTGTTTTGTATTGTATTGTATACAATATGCTTTTTTGGCATACAAAATCGCCTGGTTTTGTTTTTGTATATAGTTTGTGCCGACCACTACTCACCCATGAGGCGGGGGTCGTGCGACGGAAACTTTACGGAACGCACAGCACCTCATTTATCCAAAAGAACAACACTGCCAAAGGAGTGGAAGTTGACTGTGTGGCTATTGGAGGTACAGTACGTATGTACGTACTAACGCTGCCACATTTTGATAACAAAAGGACGGTGCCGTACGGCCATCAAATAAGCCCATACACTAAAATTACTGTACATAGGCCTATAAGCCATTGATTGATTTGTGTTTAATTCAGCAATACTGCGAGCGTTGGACGTACGCCATATTGATTGGATGATATTGGACATGGAAGGCGCTGAAATCCCTATCTTATTTTCTTTCCCTTGGAAGGAAGTTACAGTGGATGTGATACAAATCGAATGCCGCTGGTGTTACAAAACGACCAGTCCAGACTTCAACAAAACCATATTCTATCCGTACTTTTTCACGGCTCACAACTACAAACTGGCACTGTTTCACGGCATGGACTATGTGTACAAAAGAAAAGACATGGTCATTGAAAAGTAGCAGTTCAAAACAGTACTGTAACTTTAAAGGAAGCAAACCCTTGTCCACATAAAATTGGCGGAATATCAAGATTCATGTCTGTATGGGATGGGGTGTATGGCGTTGTCGTTGACTGCTTTTGTGTCCCAATCACAAGTGACAAAAAGTGGGAACCGTTTGGGTTTCTGTTGAGTTTTCACTTGAAATCCCAAGTCGTGGGCATACAGAAAAGAGCAGAATGTTATCAGGTAGTAGAAGCAGAGGTTGAGGAAGAACGTGAACCAACCTCGAGCTCGAAAGAAAGCAGCAAACCAACCGCAGTACCAGACGTCGACTACTTCAAATGCGTAGGCCAATGCGCAGGATATGGTAGCAAAAAGGCACAACCAAAACATGCTGGAAGAAGTGTGGTAGGCCCTAAAAAGGCAAAGCTTTAAAAATCAAACTAAAACAAACAAACAAACACACGTGTCTGTTTTATAGGCATGTTATGTACAGTATGCATACATACATACTTGAATTTTTTCCTGGCAACAAAAATAGCGACAAGCAGCAATAGCACCACAATCCAGAGTAAGTCGAATCCTCCCCAGGAGACCCAGATTTGCGTAGTAGACATTGCAAAAAGGATGAGGGCGATGGGATAGCCAGTGAACAGCATTAGTACCAACTTTCCCAACGCTTTCAGTATCCAGTTGGAACTAATCACTGGAAGGACACGTAAGGCAAACAGCAGAAGAATAATAATCTGAGATTGAAGAATCTGGTTGCTCAATGAAGCCATGTAATAGTAGCCAACATGCAGGGTGGCGTGGTAAACAGCTAAAAAGTTTCACATTCTTGAAATTTTTCGCAAGAGCTTGACATTCCAGCACTTGCGACCTTTGCCGTACATACAAACAGCATTACACAGTATACTGTAAAGCTTCGTGTATAACTCCCGTCGAATAAAATCTCCCCTCGTAGGCCTAACCCCCCATTTGGTGACTAACGATTTTTATCCATGATGATTTGACACATTTTGCTTTTGGCCTCGTGTATAACCCCCTCGTGTAAGCAGTAGCCCCCTCGAATCGGCGATTAACGATTTTTATTCCCCGGGGTTATACACGAAGCTTTACGTATATCAACATATAAATAATACCCGAGAAAGCGCAGTATGCTATCATCAGGGAATAGTAGGTGTAGACACTCAAGCAAGCGCCACTCGTCGCAAGCAGTCCAAAAAGTCCGAATAGGGAAGCTAAGATAGAAATCGCCATGCAGCCAGGTTCCTTCACCCGTCCTCCGAACCCGTAAAATTTCGCCTCGCAAGCAATTCGGTCCGGATTCAACGCATCAAAATCAAAAGTATAAGTTGACATGACTGTCGCCGGCCGTTGGCAGAAATGTGGAACGATTGACGATCCAGACGCGATGTCAAACTTTGCGTCTGACGTGCAATATGGCGCAAAGTTGTTGCCGGGCACTATTGATAATGAAGAACACCACCACCAAAGCTCACCGCACCGCTGATGTTGCTCGTGCAAACAAGCACTTCTATACTGCCGATGCTCTGCACACTTGCTGGTCATGGAAAGTGGCGCAAATAGTGGTTGATTAGTTGCCACGTAACCAATACTGTAACCGTAACGTATCTTAAACGGAGAATTCACCCAACAGGCGCAGCAGCTAATATCTTATGCTTATACAAGGACAGCGACACTGCAATCAGCAACATTCAAGATTCTGTACTCTGTACCGTATACAGCCATGATGGTTAGCTACAACAAGCATATGGCTTGCAGACGGGCTTTCAGTAACCCTTGAATAGAAGATGGGTGCAAAACGATTGACGGTGGGTGATGGCGTGGGAATTCATTATTCAGCCCACTTTACGAGCCGGTCTGTGCATGTGGAACATTTCCGTGTTTGGCAGGCACTTCATGTAGACTGCGAACCAATGCTTCCAACATCAGCTATTAGACCCAGCCCTGTCAGCAAAGTGGAAGCAGCAGCATCATGTTCGATTCAGCTATCAAGAACAAAAAGTGCCTATGTGCGATATGCCCTCTGCTGGGCTGATATTTATTGATCCTGGTGCTCTTCATGAGACATCGAAACATATGAGTGAACCCCGAATGTACAGGCAGATGCTATGCGGAAAAGATAATGTCTGCTTCTATAGACAGAAGGGGAAGAAAAGCTCTTCTTGTCACCCCAGAAGAGCTCGAGAAAGCCGTTTGTTTGATTCTTTCAGTCTGCCCTTGGAGGGCTTGCCGAATACTACGTGCACTTATTTTGGAACGATGTGTCCCAAAATTTGTACGTCCAGATCAGTCGTTCTAAGGGACCAGCTATATGGACCAGCCATCCATGCAGCAGTCACTAACATGCCCCAAAATTTGTAACGTCCTTTAAAATTATGTCGGAATTCCGTCGTCTGAACATTTGCACTTCCCAAAATAAAGGAAAATAACTTGTAGTACAGTACATACATACTACGACATTCGGGCGCATCATTATTTACTGCATAAACCGAGCCAGACACACACCAGCGAGAAAGGAAGAGCCATAAAAAATTGGGCATAGTCAAGTTTAGGTTATTAGGCACTCTATTCTGTGCCTTTGGGTACACTTTCCGTGTACAGCCATACTACAGCTACACAGTCCAAGCATAGGATAAGCACAGTTTTACCAGCATCAAGAATCTAGTACTACTCTGGTTTTCATCAGTACAGTACGGCCCACAAAGAGTACAATCAAAAGTGAATATCATAGGTACGTACTGGACTGGGGGATAACACCTGAGCCGAGCACTGGTAAAGCATATCAAAACTTTGCTTCAAAGTCTCAATGAGTGATGGGTCTAACTGTGGACCTTCGTACACGATCACTTCATCCATGACGATGGGTCGTGACAGTGCCATCAGCTTGAACCAATAGTGCCATCACATTGACCCCATTGCAATCTGAGCACATTTCTGATGACTAGCTTTTCGCCCAAGATGCCGGCAATGAACCACAACGGGGCATATTCGATGGTGATCAGGCCCATGAAATGGCCTTCAAAGTAGGCCTCGTAGTCCCAGGGGCAAGCTCCGAACTGTTTGAGCAGTAGGCCAGTGGAGAACTCCCATGCATAGGACCAGAGCAGGTAAAGCAGACCCCGAGCGATCAGGGAAGCGCGCTCCCTCAGGGCAAGATAGAGCTGTTCCTGCACCACACCAGAGATTCCATAGATGAAGAAAGCCCAGACGCTGGTTAGACCATGAAGACGCGGATTCCCATTTTCCACCAGTTCCCAGAGAGCGGTAAAGCAGATCTCGATCGCAAAACCGTGAAGTCCATACACGTATAGGCGAGTGAGAAAGGAGAGCTTGGAAACTTCTGAAGAGGGCATGCCGTACCGTACAGTTGGATATTCACTTGGAGCAATATCAGAGAAAAATGAAAGAAAAAGAAACAATTAGCACCTTCCTTGTCAGACTGAAACAAAACGTCTCAAATGAAAATGGGACAATAATTTCAGAACGATGCCGCCTGCGGCCATCTGATTTGACGACGACAGGGCACAACGTGTCTGTGGCACAACAAATGGAAAAGATAAGCTGCTGCAATTAGAATAATGAAAATGCATAGACTTCGTGAAAATCTTTGAACGTGACAGAGACGACAGAAGGCCAAGGGAGAAAGAAGAGAGAGAGAGAGCAGACATGTACTCCTAGAGAGGCCTTCTGACGAAGGCCCCCCCCCCCCCCTCCCTTCCTTTCCACCCGTACTTTTAACAGGAAAATATTGATTTTTTTAGTGCGCCCAAAGGCCCCTACGTACTGTATGCGGCATAGGACGAAATTTGCGCAAGTTTAGTTTTCTCCAGAAATAAGCCACGTAGAAAGAAACGGTTTTTTGCATGATAATTCTAAGACATTTGCGCATATTTTCAGCAATAGCTGATAAGTAGTTTCTTATAATATTCAATATGTTTCAGGCTGATAATGTCACATTTTTTCACACTGGACAAATAGGTGGCTATAATGCAACGATTATGCATCAAAACATGCCAAATCAAGTCAAACTAAAATCATCCATATACCCCAACTTTCTTCGATCTTTTCAGTGGTGGGGTTCGCGTTAACACATTCCCAAGTGGTATGGCCAAAAATGGCCATTTTTTTCAGCTTTTGGCCAAAAGTAGGGTATTTTTCCAGCCTCAGTGCAATATACACAGAGCCAGCCAAATGATATCCTTTTAAATTCCACCACCAAGGGTCCATAGGCCCCAGTGGTGGTGTTAACTCCTTCTTCACCACACTGGCAACCTGAGAAATTGATGAAAAACTCTGTTTTTACATACATTTCTACTCAAGTATGCTACCCTAGTGCAGTCAAACAGAGAATATCAGGGTACCTTACCCTAGTTATATGCAAAGATTTCAAAAATGAGCTTTATCTTTTAATTATTCCACTTTTGAAGCTAATATACCCAATGTTTTTACTCAAGTGATCACAAAAATGTTATAAAAAGAGGCTGCTTAGGCATTGTAGTAAAAGAATTTTAAAACTAAGTGCATTTTTGAAAGCTACACATAAAACTAGGGTAAGGTGCCCTAATATTCTCTGTTTGACTGCACTAGGGTAGCATACTTGAGTAGAAATGTATGTAAAAACAGAGTTTTTCATCAATTTCTCAGGTTGCCAGTGTGGTGAAGAAGGAGTTAACACCACCACTGGGGCCTATGGACCCTTGGTGGTGGAATTTAAAAGGATATCATTTGGCTGGCTCTGTGTATATTGCACTGAGGCTGGAAAAATACCCTACTTTTGGCCAAAAGCTGAAAAAAATGGCCATTTTTGGCCATACCACTTGGGAATGTGTTAACGCGGACCCCACCACTGAAAAGATCGAAGAAAGTTGGGGTATATGGATGATTTTAGTTTGACTTGATTTGGCATGTTTTGATGCATAATCGTTGCATTATAGCCACCTATTTGTCCAGTGTGAAAAAATGTGACATTATCAGCCTGAAACATATTGAATATTATAAGAAACTACTTATCAGCTATTGCTGAAAATATGCGCAAATGTCTTAGAATTATCATGCAAAAAACCGTTTCTTTCTACGTGGCTTATTTCTGGAGAAAACTAAACTTGCGCAAATTTCGTCCTATGCCGCATACAGTACGTAGGGGCCTTTGGGCGCACTAAAAAAATCAATATTTTCCTGTGAAAAGTACGGGTGGAAAGGAAGGGAGGGAGGGGGGGGGGGGGGGGGGGGCTTCGTCAGAAGGCCTCTCTAGGAGTACATGGAGCAGAGAGTAACGGAAAGGAAACGTCAACGTGTAAACGTGTCCCTTCGCTCATTTATCTATCTGTCCTTCCCAGCGGAGCAAAGGATCGATCAGCGGTTCAGGCAAATGCAAGGCTCGTCAGGTTCAGGTTCAACTCTTGCAGTACCACTGTCTCAAACTATCCGATCTCGACAAATCTGTAAGACACATGCAGCCTCCTCCGTGTCATGCTCATATGTACTGTACTGTACATACCTGATGTCCGTGTTGTATTGACCATTTGCGCTAAGCTTCTAGGTGTTCGCGAGGTGACTCCGCGGTATTCGGTGTAAGTTTAGATCGGTGGCAGCGGGATCGTCGTCGTTTTGTTGTCTTTTTTCTTTTCACTCGCTCCTTTTCCACTCCCAGATGCTGATCTAAAGTTACACTAAATACCGCGGGGTCTTCTCGTGATTACCCAGGAGCTAGCGCAACTGGCCGTACTGTAATGACTCGTGTATAACCCCCCTTCGTGTATAACCCCCAAATCGGCGACTAACGTCAATTGCACTCGTGTATAACCCCATGCATGAAGCATGCAAAAATCGGTATAAATTGAAGGTTTTTCTAGCATTGCGAGATGTTTTTTAGCGTTTTCTAGCTAAAACAGAAGCTGTAATTGCCTTGTCAGGCAATTTTGAAGCATCTGCCATGTCATTGAGAGTAAAACAAGCCTAAATTACCGAGGCGGAAAAAAGAATAGGCTCTAAACCCCACTTTTGATTAATGCACTCGTATATAACCCCCCTTCGTGTATAACCCCCTCTCGTATATAACCCCCCAAATTGGCCACTAATTTTTTGACAACCCCATGGGGTTATACACGAATCAATACAGTAGTATGTACCTGCGTAGAGTACCGTACCCGTATATGTATATGTATTGTTTGTAGCGGCGCTCAAGCAGTTGATAAATCTGAATCAGCCTGTTGCTCATTCCATAGCTACAGAGCCAGTATGGAAGCTGCTGATTTTCGATAAGGGCGGTCAAGATATCATTTCGCCCCTTTTGACAGTCAAAGATCTGAGGGATTTAGGCGTCACATTGCACTTGTAAGCAGTATGGTACTGTGGAGTACTTACAACACCTTACGTCGTTTTTCTCAACTAAAAACTAGCTTACGTACAATACACTACTGGCCTCGGACGCTATTGCCATACGTACGCAGTACGTTACATATCTCTGTCGTCGTACATGCCGTTGTCTCACCTCACCTATTTTGTTCGTACAGTAAGGCTTTGGTTTTTATTTTAGGCTGTTAGATTCACATCGAGAGCCTTTACCCGATGTGCCGGCTGTGTATTTCTTGTTTCCCACGTCGGACAACATCGGCATACTGTGTCAAGACTTTTCTGCAGGGCTCTATGAATCGTATTATCTGAATTTTATCAGCGCAGTCAGTAGGCCTAAGCTGGAGGATTTGGCGACAAGCGCAGTGCAGAATGGGACCGTGGCACAAGTGCAGAAAGTACGTACACACACATTATTCTTCGTTTATTCATTTCGTTACTTTTTCATGCATGTAAGCATGCCGTGACTGAACATTGGTTTTCCCGTGTCATTTCAGGTGTTTGATCAGTATCTCAACTTTATTAGCCTGGAAGATGACTTGTTTACACTGCGCAAACACAGCGCAGACGGTCCTTTGTCTTTTTACGGTGGGTGAACGATAAGTTCTGTCGATGTTCTCGTCGTATTGGATACGAAATCGGAGGTATGTGTACTGTGTACACACATTGATGTTTTTGCAGGGATTAACAGGCGTGACATGAGTGAATCTGTGATGAATGGCATCTTGGACCAAATAGTGGATGGCCTTTTCTCTATCTGTGTTACCCTGGGGGTGGTTCCTATTATTAGATGTCCAAAGAATGGTGCAGCTGAACAAGTGGCTGAGGTATTCCTTACTCTCTCATACGACAGTCTTGTGTTCTATACGGTGAGTTGTGATGGATGATTGTTGCAGCGACTAGATAAGAAATTGCGGGAGAACCTACGAGATGCGCGGAGCAATCTGTTTACGTCTGAGAATGTGCGAGCGGGCCAACTGAGCTTCCAACGTCCAGCCCTCCTTATTGTGGACAGAAGCATGGACCTGGCCACTATGCTCCATCACACCTGGACATATCAGGCCCTTGTGCACGATGTCCTCGTAAGGAGCCTACTATAGCAGTCGATCCGGTGAAAAAAATGCAGAGGCTGCCTGGTTGATCTGCTAGACGGAGACAAGTATTGTTCCGAATTCCCCAAGTTTGTTTGGTGATTCTTGCGTGTAGGAGCTGGAATTGAACCGTGTGACAGTACGAGAGGCGCCTTCCACTCCCGGTATTGAGCACCATTCTTCTTCCAAGAAGCAGAAAGTCAAGGAATACGACCTGAACTCTCACGACAAATTCTGGCTGAGGAATCGCGGAAAGTATGTTCTGGTCTGTTGTCGAATTATTGCTTTTTTTCTGGTAGTCGTGTACTACACCTACCTGTATTTTTATTTTGTATGCAAATGTAATGTGTATCTATCTGGCTTTTAGTCCATTCCCGGTGGTTGCGGAGGCTGTGCAAGAGGAACTGGAGGCTTATCGAAGCAGCGAAGAGGAGATTAAGAAACTCAAGAGCGCTATGGTAGAGACTTATGTGTGCGGCTATGAACTTATCTACCAACGTGAAATATTTTGAGACAAGAGCACTATCATTGTTTGCAGTATTGACAGTGGGTGAGTGAGGTTGCCTGTTCATAGGGATTGGACACAGAGGCGGATGAGGCCATTTCCATGCTGAGTGACGCCACCGAGAGACTGACGAGTACCGTCAGCAGCTTACCGGAACTCCTGGAAAAGAAACGACTCATCGACCTGCACACAAACGTCGCCACTGCAGTGTTAGACCATATCAAAGTACAGTGTAACGTGTACATATGCGCCGTACTTACTTATGAACACTGTAAAGAGCGGTTAGGCTGGATCCCAGAAAATATCACCGCTAAAAAGTATCTTACCGTTCTACTTTTTGTATGCGTGATCTTTAGAGTATCGCAAACGGTACCTTAGTATTGCTTTATGCCTCTATACGTGTGAACAGTACAAGTGTAAGAAAAAGAAGTAAAGAGAAGGAAGTGCGGGGGTGTTTGTGTAGAGTCGGAAGCTGGACGCGTTTTTCGAGACGGAGGAGAAGCTGTTGAATCGGCAGCTGCCTGAGCGCCCTGTGCTGGAGACGCTGAAGGATGCGGAAGCCGGATCTGCAGAGGACAAACTCCGTCTCGCCCTCCTACACTACATGCTCACGGATCATATCTCAGAGGCATGCCATTTTAACACATACCACGACCAGGCGTGTTCGTCAACCAACCGACAACAAACCGACAACACCCATATATTATTCATCAACAATTTGTTGTCAACAATGACGTCAGGTCGCGGTGTGCATTTGCATGATGACTGTGTGACAATAGTGTGACTGTGATTTGTATGTACAAGATTGGTATGTGTGTTTAGAAAGAGTTGTCACAGTGTGGACTGGCTTTGGAAGCCTCGGGAGCTGAGGAAGGCACTGCCGCCTTGAAATACGTGAAGTTGTGGAAGTAAGAAGAAAGTTACGGCATAATCTTGCTTGTACCCTAGGCATGCAGTATATGCACTTAGAATACGTCTGTATGCGCAGTGTACGATCGCTCTTTGAACTTGGTCGACTCACCCAAGGGAAGGCGGAGAGTTTTTTCCATAAGAAAAGAACTCTCGGCGTAAGTATTCTGGGTTAGCTGAGTGGAAGCTGTTGTGTAGGTCGATCGAGAAAGGCTTCAATCGGGAGGCGTACGCTGGGGGAGGGACGAAGACGATGAGCATGTTCAGTAAGCTGCTCAATCAGAGCAGTCAGCTGGTGATGGAGGGTGTGAAGAATCTGGCCATCAAAAAGCACAATCTCCCCCTCACCAAAGTCACCGACGCCATCATGGAAATGAAGAGCATTCCAGAGGTGGACGACTACCGCTATTTCGATCCCAAAGTCCTCAGATCTGCAGGAAGGTATCTACCACATTATAAGACGCGACGGTACACGCTGTTTGGACGTACAGTATGTAGATGCGGATTGCATGTACGCATGTATGTAGGTAGGTATGGCATGCTGCATGCATAATCGTTCGCTGTTGGTGTTTCAGTGACATTCCCCGCAATCGCTCTCCGTTCCACGAGAGTATCGTGTTTGTGATCGGTGGTGGCAACTACGTGGAATACCAGAATCTGGTGGACTACACCAAGCACAAGGCTTCCGCTGCTGTTCCAAAGAAAATCACCTATGGATGCACGGATTTGGTTAACGCATCCCAGTTCTTGGCTCAGGTAAAACAGCATTTGCAGGACATAATCCGTTATTTGACTCTGACCGTATGTCTGCGTAGGGCTCAACGGTATTTGGTTGGTGTTGCATATTTTGCGCTAAATTGCTTGCTACTTCCAGCTGGCACGATTGGGCAGCGAAATGTGACTAGTGGTGTGCTCGTCTTGGTACTCTTTGACCTGTGATGAAACGATACGCACCGTTGTTGATTAGGCAATGAGACTGTTGGTTGTTGAGCAAGCAAGATACAGAATGGGTCGTAGTATTTGTAAATACAACATGCGCTGTGTTGTGCAATAGTAATAAGGTCGGTCGTTGATGCCGGTTTTATCTCATTTGCAAAAGCGCCGCTCATTCATTATTCATGCATTATTCTCAATTCAGGCACACTCAAATTTCAGTTTCAAATATTGTAGTTTTCAATTCCTGTCTTTCACTCCGTTTTCCCCTCCAAAAACTTGATGGTATGCCAGGAGTCGCGTATGAATTCTTGCCATCGCTTTGCTGCTTCCACATCATTCTCCATCTTCAGCTTGTCAGCGGCCCATCGCATTTTCTCTCGCACAGCTTCCAGGGAGAAGACGCGCGCATCTTCCAGCTGGTCTTGATGACAACTCTGGCTTCTGTGATGGTGGTGATGATGATGATGTGATCTGTGATGAGGATTATTTCCATGTGGCACAGGTGCTCTTGGGCCATGCTGATACATGGGAAAGTTGGCTGGAATTGCCTCAGGCGCCTCGTTGAGTTGAAATTCGGCAATCAGCTGGGAGGGTAGTTGGGGATCCTGTTGATGATCAGCTGCTTGGCCTTGGCTCTGGTCCAGGGATGGAGGTCCATCCTGCGCAGCCGCCGGTGCAGTGGAACAGTTGTCGACTTCTGCACAGGCCACGCAGTAGTCTCGACCTTGGCGATCTTGAAGCAGGATGTTCTGCATAGAAACAATAGTAATAATAGATGGCATACGCACATACGTACGTATGCATACGAAACATCACATATCGAGTTATCGCTGTGCCTCAAAGCCACGTCACGTGTGTTGGCGGTGCTTTGTGCTTACACTGCAAGTGTCGCAATAAGTAGCCAGCATCCGGTAGCCCTTGAGGAGATATTCGCCCATCAACTGGCTGATTCGATTTGATCGCTCTCTCCTCGCCTCGACCCCTCGCAATTCCGCCTGAGTTGGCTCTCGTACACCGTTCATGATTGGACTTATTGGATCAATTCACTACACGGGTGGACTGATTGGAGATACAGAAAAGTGCGGAAATAATGCGGAGGTGCGATGGATGATACTGATACGCAGGGTGCATGGCCTTCTGAATATTGCTGCAGTTACTATTTACGTTTGTGCGTACGTATGTAGCTAGGGGGTGATCATTTATCGCATACGTACGTGCTAAAGAATGCCTCCCAGATGACTGGGCGCGGCTCAGCTGATAAGTATAGCAAAACAGATTCGCGCCGAGACCTCTCATCATACTTCGGCAGTTGCAAAAATGGTTTCCTGGTTCACACCTTCGTGCGAGTAGAGCAACATTTGCATATTTTGCTTTGTTCACATCTTTTCGTCTCTGCTTGCATATTGCATTGCACCACTTTGCAAATCCGCTGTCATTGGCAAAATGGGAGATTGAGGCCGTGCACCGAAGTGCAATTGCTGCAAGTCCATGTCGTAGCGGAACTGTCGGTCTACTGCAGATTTGTGCAACTAGCGCTGGAGAATTGTTTCATAAATCAAGGCAATTCTACCACTGACCACATTGCGACACAAGAAAGGATAAGCGTTCGTTCTTGGACGAATTCTTGCGGGTACTGTAGAATACTACGGATTGACTCACACCAAGATTGCATATCTCCTCAATTATGCGCAACGCTGAAAATTGACTCGGATCTATCGCTTGTGTACTCTTGATTTTCGTATGACCTCTGTCGATTCTACGCTCAATTTTCTGATTGGCCGACATTATTGAATTTGTAATTTCAGCGGGTCGTAAACATTACGGCGATAGACCACTCAGACCTCTACTTGTTCACATATGTTTTACAACAAATGCCTTCACGTCAACTCATTGATTATGATATGGCATTGTAAAGAGCAAAATTTTTGTGTACGCAACAGTCACGAGTATGATGATCCTTGCCTCAGCAGATGGTTGCTTATTCCTCATCATTTCCTTCCTTGCTATCATAGCTCCTTCAAATTGCCGTGATTGTCGTGAATGAACGGCAGAAAGGTGCAGAAGAAGTTGAAAATTGAACAGTCTGAGATTGCCCAGTCGCAGCAAGCTCCAACTGGGGCGCTGCTGCAAGCCCCTGGAGCTGGTGGTGCAGCACTGTTCGATGGAGTAGATCAGCTGCAGGCTCTCCCGGTGGAACCTTCTTTGTCCTCCGCAGCCTCCTCATTCCTCCCCAGGAGTCCCTACTCCGTCCGTAGTCTGATTCGAGAACACTTGAAACCCACCATCTCACCGGCTCTGCTCAGCGTTGTAGAAATGGAAACGGCAGCTTGTAAGTGTAAGCTTTGGCGTATTTATTTTTATGAATTCTTGGTCAAAAAGTGTATGCAAATTTGGTGGGCGGCCGGCGGAGAACAGAACGGGCGGCGCACGCGGCACGCGCAAGTTGGGAGCGGGGAGAACAAAAGAAAGACGGTCACCGCGCGCTCCCGTCTCCCGCGCCTTTGAAGGATTTTCAAAAAAAAATAATTCACTGGCAAAACGAAAGGGAAGTAAACGTAAAGTAATGTTGGCATGGTTTCAAGTTTTTCCACAGTTTTCAAGCTAAATTCTTTGGAAAATGGCGCAGCCGAATCCTCTCTGTTTTCTGCCGATTGTGCATCGTCGGAGGACGACGACGTGCGTGACGACTATTTCAGCGGCGTCCACGGAGGTCATGCTGCCTACTCCTTTGCTGGGCGAGCTGAAGCCTCCTCAACTCGACTCCGCCTACCACCATCCCGCCGGCTCGTCGCCGTCCCAAGCTGACCTGGTGATGGCCAGTCGTCTGCGTTTGGAGCAGGAACGAGCGGCGGAACAGCACGGCGCATCCCTCGGCCTCACCAGCGAAGAGGCAGCCATGCGCTATCTCCTCTCCTCCACCCATCACGTCTCTCCCTCCGCCTACCACCAACAACAGCAACTGGCCGTCAGTCCGGATGTCCTGCACCACTTGCACCCCTCAGTCAACCCTTCGCTGACCACTTTGAACTCCATCTATCAGCATCATCAACCGCTGCAAAATTCGAACTCGACAATTCATCATCCAGCTGCTGCAACCACTTCCCTGCTGAATTTCAATCAGTTGTTGGCGGCGGAAGTAGGGGGAAGTGGCGGCACAGCAGGCGGCGGCGTTTTGGACGGAGCAGGAGGAATGAGCGAACTGAGCGGCTTTCACACTCCCCCGACTAACGCCAGTAGCCAATTCCTGTCACTCAGCATACCCACACAAGCGTCCACTGCTGGCAGTGGTAAGTCGGCATGATATGGTCATGTTGCATTATTCCTGTATTATCCGAGAGCAGGAATTACGCAATAGGGGTTGGTTGGTTTATATGCAAACAATACGCATGTACGTACAGTAGTAAGGACGAACATATGCATGCACTATTACAAACCAACCGCTATTTTTTCTTTCTGCGCGAAAGTGTCCCACGACTTCTAAAGTCTTGCCCACTCCTGAAAATGGAGGGCTACGATTGTTTCTTTTCTCTATGTGAATTGACTCTACTACTTGTTTGTAGCTAGCTGTAGAAGTGGTGTGTGTTGTAGGTCCGTCGTCAGTGCAGGGTTCCCCGGTTGGAAGTGTGGCAGGTGGTGGATTTCGTCCTTTCGCTTGTGACGAGTGTGGAAAGAGCTTTCAGAACAACAGCGCTCTGGTGAAGCACAAGCTGATTCACAGCGACGAACGCCGATACGTGTGCGCCCTCTGTCACAAAGCCTTCAAGCGCCAGGATCATTTGTAAGTCTGCTCTGCTCTCTGAACAAACATGACACATACGTCTTGAACCTACAGTACCACGTACTACAGTACGTTCATATGTATTTGTACGTAAGTACCGAACGTACGTTCCTATGAATGTACGTACCGTACGTATACCTTGAACTTGAAGTAGTTGAAGATATACAATACAATGCGTGCATGTGTATGTATTGTACCTGCAGTATGCTTGTGTACGTACGGGTGTAGAATTAGTTGTGTTGTGTTGCAGGACGGGTCATATGAATGTGCATAAAGAAGTGAAACCATTCCAATGCGTGAAGGAAGGCTGCGACAAGTCCTACTGCGACGGACGCTCACTTCGCAGACACCTGGAGCACGGACACAACTGCAAAAACACTACTGTCCACTCGCAGAAAGGTACTCTACACAAAAACAAAGAAGTGTTGATTGAGTAGTGCATCCATTTTGAGCTGAAAATTTTGGCTGAAAACTCGACCGACTGAATCTCTAAACATGCATGACCAAACTTTTAGTGATTAGCTATCCTGCCTAGCGTAGTAATTTAACCCCCGCCAGCCCGAGGCCTTGAAAACGCGCGCACGCAATTTTAAAAAAGGAGGCCCCCAACGAATTCCCATCCTAGCTGCACCGTACCAGCATTCATATAGCGTATGAATGACAGAGCCAGAAATATACAGAGCCATGAAAAACAGAGAAATGTTGATTGCGTAATGCATCTATTTAGCTGAAAATTTTGGAGGCTCTGTAACGGGGCGAAGGCGCGCAGCTCAAGACACCCTTGGGCACCTACCAAATTACTGACGCTAAGCAGGAAACCCTCCCCCATACACCATGCCCCACAAGTGACGGATATCATGCACGGAGAAAAAGCTTGAAAAAACTGTATGTACGTACCAAATTCGTAGTTCCTCTCCTATTGTTTCCTCCTCCTCCTCTTGCTCTTCCGTTGCTGCGTTGATTGGACATGCTGTTAGGGAGTTGTTAGCCAGATGTGATTCAAAAACCAATTCGCCTCCGCAATTCTTGCTCCAACAATTCTTATGTTTCGTGTCGCCAAGAAGCGTCGAGTCGACCAACAAGCTCAGTCGAACTGCAAGAGAAGTTTATATTCAGCACTTTTTTGGAGAAAAATATACCCCGGCGCGAATGGTTCGATAACTACAGTAATGTATGGCCCAACAACTAATTATGCTCAGTTCACCGATGAAACACTCTGGCAATAAAGCTCGTAGTGTCAGTATTATGGTAGAGCCCAATTTTGTACAGTAAAGCACGGCTCTTTTGCACAAAGTGACAGAACTTAGCTACCAGTCTTTCTCTATCAAAGCCGTGTTCCAGGAACTGTACAAACATGTGTGATACGCGCCTCTCAAAGGCACAAAGGCACAAAGCCCAAATGGATGGCTTCCTCCCTATATTATTATAGTGCACTACACGCGTCGTGTTAAGTTTGAACTTCAAGTATCGAGCATCGAGCTTTCTTACCTATTCACACAATAGAAATTTCAAAAATGTAAAATACGCCGTAACTCTATGCTCGAGACTCATATGTGAAGTCTCCGTGAGTGTACTCACCACATGTAATGTACGTGCAGCACCCTATTGTTAACCGTGTGTAACTGTTGGAGTGTTGCAAACTGATGTTTGCAAGGCGTTCCAGGCGTGATGTACGTGAAATGCGACGAGGAGGAGTACAGGTTGCCGATGCACAGCAGTCCGGTGCCCAACGCCCATACAGAGAGTAGTCAGGGCGACAGAAGCGCCAAAGCCTCTCGCTCCAACTCCGTGGAAGCCGGTATACAGGAAGACAACAGCAGACAGCGCAACTCCTCCGGCGACACCAACACCTCACTTTCTAGTAAGAATCTGGCGTGGAAAAGGAGTATGCCGTTAGCGTACATACAGTATTTGCTTGGGATTGAAGGAGATAGGACGGTAGGCAAGCATTTGCAACCCAAACACATGCATTTCTTGACCTGTACATTGTAAATGATGAATGCACCAACAACTGAATTGACTGTACGCAGGTTCACAAGAGATTTCTCCTGGTGGGCTGCCTTCCAACGGCTCGCTGCCTGCTGCTGCTGCGGACAAGGAGAAGGTGGAGTGCACGCAGTGCGGGCGCTGCTTCAAGAATATCCCGGCCCTCAACGGCCACATGCGTCTGCACAGCGGCGTGCACAGGGAACGCGCCGCCGCAGCTGCCGCTGACGTCGCCGCCCTCTCCCATCAACAACACCAACAGGTACGTACTATGTGCCTGAACGTACGCTTACTCTACAGTACAGACAGACTCAGAGAGGGTTATTTATTTGCATTGCTTTGCTGAGAGGTGGTGAGACAGATATGGGGCATTGAGGAAACGGAAAGGAATCGAACCTGTACCATTTGGTGTTGGTAAGCTTCTTAGACTCGGTCTCGTAGCACGAGTTTTGTCGCGAATCTTTCCAAATGGCCATAGTGAAGTGCCCTCAGTGGTTTCAGTCTAATTTTCTCGGCTCCTGAATCCAGTTTCGATAGAAGGCTCTGATGTTGCCTTTGCATTGCAGGGAAGCCTCTTTCTGCCCACTGTTCAGTCAGCAGCAACCTTGGTGTCACCCGCTCACTCCATCTCCTCTCTTACTGGAGGCGGCGGCTTCTCCTCTCTGCATCAACCTGAAGGCCTGGGAAGTTCAGGCGGCGTCCTGAGTTACGCCGCCAATTTCCGACAGCAATTCGAGAACGCGGCCGGCTTGGCCCCGCCTCCCCCTGGCCATCCTCACGCCTCCACCTTGGACTTGTATCACCATCACCAACAGGAAGAGCATCATCTGATGGAGGAAAGAGCGAGACTCATCCTACTGCAGCAGCAGCAACAGCAACTGGCTCTCTCACCCTCGCGACCAACGGAAGTACAACAACAACAAGTGCAGCAGCAGGCGTCGTATCACAGCAACCATTCTGGCGGCGCCCCGGACCAGGAGCAAGACTCGCCTACGACGAGTCAAACTGCGGGCTTGACCATGCTGAGTGCAGCCGCAGCGGGGAGCTTGGTGGCGAGTCCCGGCGGCAGTCCATCCTCGCATACTGTAGGAGCAGTGCAGCATCAGCCGCCCATACAGCAACAGCAGCAGCACCACGGCCAGCCGCAAGGATGTGTAAGCGTAGGAGGGGACACGGCGGTGGAGGAGACGGGGAGAGGGGAGGAAGGCGGCGGCGGGGAGCAGCAGGATCCGCTCGCCACCCTGGACATCTGCAGCACGGACCTGATGCCGAAGGCGGACGACGAGAGCATCCAGAAGGAGCTGGAGGCGCTGAGCGCCGACTTCCCGGATCTGGGCCATCTGGACTCGCTCCAGGCCGCGCCTCCCCCGCCCGCGCAGGGGGGAAACCCGGGCGAGGACGGCGGACTGCTCGGCTCCCCGGACGCCTACAACACGCGCAGGAGACACCCGACGGCGCCGAGCGGCCTCAGCTCCATGCAGGGCTCCTCCTCCTCCGGCTCCCACTCCAGCGCCTCAGTGGCCGCCACGCCCTCCGCCTCCTTCCCTCCGCCCTCCAGCGTTGCGGCTCTGCGCCACCGGAGGAGAAGCAAGGGAAAGCCAGAGAACGTTTGTCAGCTGTTGAAACTGGGCGAAAAGAGTCAGACTGACAGCAGCTCCACGGGAGGCGGAGGAGGTGATGGGAGTTTGGCTCGCAGTTTCTCGCAGCAAGTGGGAGGAAGGAGTGGAGCGAGTGGGAGCGGGCAGCAGCACAGAAGCAGTCCTACCAAGCATCACCGAGATCGAGTCAAGTCCAAGTCGGGCAACAGCGTCCTCGTCTCCTCCGCCGCCGCTTGTGCAGGAGGAGGAAGGAGGAGCAGCAGCAGACCGAACAAGCCGCCCAACCTCGTGATTCCGCCCTGGTCCGGCACGGCCGCCCTGCATCGCTACCACAGTCAGCTGCGCAGTCCGGCGCGCTTTTGGGACGGTCCCTCGTCGCTGGACGGCGGGCAGTCGTCGGGAGGCAGCAGCGGGAGCGGCGGCGGCAAGACGCCCTACACGCCGCCGCCCATCCTCAGCCCCCTGCGGCGCGGCTCCGGCCTCTTCTGGACGATCAGCAAGGCGGTGTTGGGCCTGAGGAACGGCCTGAGCTTCGCGGGCCCCGTGCCGGGGGCGGCGGCCAACGCCAGCAGTAGTCGGAACGCGAGCGGGGACGGAGGGGCGGGGAACAGTCGGTGCGAGCAGGAGTTTCTGCTGGCGTCCTTGGCGGAGGGCGGGACACCGAAGAGCGCGCCGGTCCTGCCCCCGCAGCTCACGCGCCGCCTCAGTTTGCTGGAGGCGGGGAGCACGCGCAGGGCCAGCAGACAGCCCTCCGCAGCCTCCTCCGCCTCGGGATCCACCCTCGACGTGGATGTCACCACCGTCGAGGAACAGGCCTTCTTCGGAAACACCGCGGTAAGTGTATGTACAGTAACAGTACGACAGTGTACTACGGCACTTTGGTCATGTGGCCAACATGTATGCGCATGCACTTACGCTGACTTTGAAGAAGAGAAGGCGTGTTGTATTGGGTATTGCAGGAACTGCATCATGCCACCGGTGATGATAAGTACGGGCCCCTTTCGCCTCTTGAGATTGTGGACGGTGAACTCATCCCGCCGGAAACTGCGTTTATCCCGTGAGTATAACTCCTTGCTCGTTATGTAGGTACACAACACACTTTTTGTCTGTAACGCGTATGAGGTGATACACTGTATACGTATACTTTACTTAGTAAGTAGATAGATACTTATGGTATGATTTAGGTAGTGGTTGTGGTGGTGGCAGTATGGCCGTTGTTTTTGCAGGCATATCAACGAAGGCCTGAATTATCAGGCGGTGGTTGAGCCTTGGTGCAGAGAGACGCCGACTCAGGCAGAACTGGATGCCATACCGGAGAAGGCAGATCTGCTCTTCTCTCCCTCCACTGTGGAAGACGTCACTCCTGAACAAAGTACAGACTTAGTAATGCAGGCGGGGCGAGTGAGTATTTATTTTATTAGGCCCGGCCACCTTATCCTAATCTGTTGAAAAGACTGTGAAACAGTGAAAGTGTTATAAGAATGAATCCCTTGTACACTCTCATGTCGGAAGGGTGCACACTTTCGCCGATTCGCCTGTCGCCTGCTTTTGCTAAATGAAGATAACGCAGGGGTGACCAGAATTCTCCTGGGTCCGAATTACCCCGCACTATCCTGTCTACCTGCTGCACATACTTATAAATACATACGTACTTCGTCTGAGGCGTATGTGATGGTTGAATGATACTGTATGCCATTACGTGCTGTGCTTGCAGTGCGACTGTACATGAAATTCGCGTGCAGTTCAGCGGTGGAGGGTGGTGGGCGCAACAAAGAGCTGGCCTATCACCTGCTCCAATTGAAGAACGGCTCCGTTTCCGTAAGCATTTCCTTCCTTTTTTCACACGTGTTTTAAAGAAAAATTCCACTGTTCTGGCACTCGCATATCCATAAAGAGAACAAGCTACACGTATGACGTTGGGCGTGTACTGTATGTGCTTGCAGGATTGTGTGCTGACGTTGATGGATAGGGATGCGGTGTCGGGGACGCTGGAGGAGGCTGGAGCAGCCCTGCGCAACTACCACTACGTGGATACGCGACTGTGGAGCGGAGACCAGATGGCCAGGTTCCAGGCGGCCCTAGTCAAGCACGAGAAATTCTTCACGGAAATCTCCAAGGAGGTACGTACAGTATTTGGCTTGGTGTGCTAGTTGTGTTATGCTAGGCGGAGTAATTTGGGCTGTAATTGGGATTGTGTGGGCCACCTCTCCTGGTTATCTGTCGAATCTGTCGCTAGTTTTCTCTCCTTTTACTAGCAATACGCGGCTTGAAACTCGTGCAATGACGTGTGGTATTATTTGTGCCCTTGATCCTTAATATGCGTGCGTACGTGCTGTATAATAAGTAGTACGTACAGTACAAGGTGTACATGAAACTGGCGTGCATGTGTTTCCTTGCTACAGATGGGCGAGAAATCGGTGAAGGAGTGCGTCAACTTCTACTACACGTGGAAGAAACTCTGCTCGGAGGAGTACCGGAAGCTGAAGCGCAAACGACGCGCCGAGCTTATGCAGCGCCAGCAAGGCCAGCAGGATCCCAGCATCAACTACAACCTGCGCAGCCAGAACAACAACAAAGGCGAAGAAGAAAACGACGATGAGGCCGAGAAGGTACGTATAGGATAGGATAGGATGATACAACAGTGGTCGTCGTTTGCCTCAGTATGTGTCCATACCGAGGCAAACGAGCGTTGGCAGCTACTTACCTGCTGCGTACAGTGAGTGCTGTACGTACCGTTCTTTGTCTCTCGTGGACATATTTAGATACTTATGGAATGCACAACAAGGAATGTACTGTATGTACAGTTGAATCTAAATGTGCTATAGGTGGTACCTGAATTGGAGGAGGAGGAGGAGGATGAAGGAGAGGAAGAAGAGGAGGTGGAGGTGCAGGAAGTACAACCAGAAGGAGCGCCCTTGGATTTCAACGAGAACCAGCCCAAAGGCATCAGCGCTGCACAGTTCCTCGATGCCCCTCCACCCAAGAAAACAAAGGTAGCTACGTTTACATAAAGTACAAATTATAATTCTAGGACCCATGTATTATTTATCTCGAGAACTACGCGACGTAGAGCAAAGCGGTCAAACTTCCACGGATAACTTTAGCTCGCCTCTCCAATAAAAAAAACCGTTTGTCTCCAGCTGCTCTGTGTGTCGAGATCTCGCCAAATTTCTTCAGTACTAAAATCGCCAAATCGGGCGTGGACCATTGGGCAATTCTAAACCTCGCAAACTCCCGAAAAATCAAAATGGCAGAAATAAGCATACGTGATGAAGACGATGAAAATGCGCATCGGGCGTACAGGGTCGTAGGGTGTCGTGGTTTGCGTGGTTTAACGTCTGCCGAAAGGTGACACGTGACGAGACGGATTGCTGTAGAGTGGCTTGCGCTATTCGGCGTGTGCGTAGGAAACACAGTAGGCTTTACTTCTCCACACGCAATCTGCAGCAATTTCACGTCAGGAATAAAATACAGAGTCGATACATAGAGCCGAGCATACATACATGTCGCGACGATAGGAAAAGGCTCGACTGACCCAAACGAAAACAGGTCACACGCACGACACACAACAAAATACAGGCAAGCACTCCGCAAAGATACTGGAAATTTGCATACGTCGGTAAAGGCGCAAGAAATGCAGATTCGTATCGTATGTTTGCACAAAAATACGTAATTGAGTACATGTCACGTTTTCGCGTGACATCCTCCCCCCGGTAGGAGGGGGAGACAGAACCTCCTACTTACATACCCTACCGAAGTACGTACACACAAGCTAGCTATAATTGACAAGCTGCACTATGTACGTAAACACATACACATAGGCACACGCACGCTATACATAAGCAACACAGTGCATGTGCATGAACAAAATAACTGCCTAACTATTTCCTACCGTTGGCTTCATATTTGACTTGATGAGGACCCTTGTCTGGCTCAGCTTGGACCACCCACCGGGAAGCGAACGCCAGTGGTGGTGAAAGCGATGAAACCGAAGGGAGCGAGCTCCTACCCCCCCTGGCGGCGGGGGAGGAGGGGAAAGGCGGTGACGGACCAGGCGAACGGCAAACACGCCAAATGGGCCAAGAAGTGCCACATGCAGTTGCCGTGCAGTCTGACGGCGCGACGAAAAGCCATAGCGCAGCGGGGTTAGGACGGCGATTTCACCGCATACACTGCTGACGCCTGAATGAAGTGGGGTTTGGGCGGGTGACCGCGCGCACTCATCCATTAGGGACGCCCTTGAGCTCCGAAGCTTGTACCGTTCAGAACATGCAGAACACCGGCAAAGATGCAGTCACAGACCCACGTCACCAATAAGAAGAATGCAGGCAGACGGAAACAGCACCCGGGGACGCCATTGACGAGACGGATTGCTGTAGAGTGGCTTGCGCTATTCGGCGTGTGCGTAGGAAACACAGTAGGCTTTACTTCTCCATACGCAATCTGCAGCAATTTCACGTCAGGAATAAAATACAGAGTCGATACATAGAGCCGAGCATACATACATGTCGCGACGATAGGAAAAGGCTCGACTGACCCAAACGAAAACAGGTCACGCGCACGACACACAACAAAATACAGGCAAGCACTCCGCAAAGATACTGGAAATTTGCATACGTCGGTAAAGGCGCAAGAAATGCAGATTCGTATCGTATGTTTGCACAAAAATACGTAATTGAGTACATGTCACGTTTTCGCGTGACAACACGATTTCAGTGCTGAAGGAATTTGGCGAGATCTCGACACTGAGAGCAGATAGAATCAAACGGTTTTTTTTATTGGAGAGGCGAGCTAAAGTTATCCGTGGAAGTTTTGACCGCTTTGCTCTACGTCGCGTAGTTCTCGAGATAAATAATACATGGGTCCTAGAATTATAATTTGTACTATAGTAGGCTAGGCTAGCAGTGTCGTGCGGTACGCCTAGGTCTGTCTCTACAGATTGGCAGTGCTAGTGCTGCAAAGCTCACGCGAAATGCAATGCTGTAGCTGCGCACACCACGCGACGCTACCTTACTTGTGCCAAACTGTAGTGCTAGCGAGTAACTACTCTCAAAGACCACCTACTGACTGGTGCACTTCAGACGTGCTCCGAGTTCGCTCCGAGTTTCGAATGACTTCGTTTTAAGCCAAAACGAACGTCAATTACTCGCACGTCTTCGATTTACAAACTTGGCGGTCAGTTCACACGCACGTTTGGAAAAACGGAGCGAGTTCGGTTCGAACTCGGAGATTTTGCATGTTGGAAGCATAGTCAGGGCTTCAAATTCGGAGCGAACTCGGAGTTCACGTCTGAAGCGCACCACTGTTTGTACATACGTCCATTGTATACGTATGGTATTGGTATGTACTGTAGGTTCGCAATTCAATGTATTGATAAACGGTAAGCAATTATACGTCGGGCCTATTGTCAGTTGAGGATATCCTGTGTTTAGGTGCGCCATGTGAAGTCATCGAATCGCAGCGGCGGCGGCGGCGTCAGTCTGACTATTTCTTCGGCTGCTGGAGCATTCGGCGAGTTTCCCTGTCGCTTGTGCGGTCGCGTTTTCACGAAAGTAAAGAGTCGTAATGCGCACATGAAGTCGCACGCGATGAGGGGCGAAAAGTGAGAAGCCCCATGGAAGGACGGAATATTAGGGACGGATTGCTGCTGTTTCTGTCGCCGCCATCCTCCAGCCCTAAGCGGATTCCTGCCCTGTAGTACGTACACTGTTCCTGTACAAAACTTACTGATGACTATGATGAGAATAGGCGAGTCACGCATTTATAGTCTGGCCAATAGCAGTTGGCACCTGGACTCAAGGCGAGTTGCGTAGTTTGCATGTACTTCTGCTAAATAGGAGTACACGAAGCGTGGACAGAAATCCGCATTTGTAAATCTATTTTACGCAATGCGCCTTGAGTTCCGGTGCCAACTGCTATTGGCCAGACTATAGGCATGCGTGATGTGAAGCAAACGAACGTATTTCTTTTGTGTATGTACCGTCTACTTCCGTGTGTATTTACAGTTCAGTATGTCTAATGTGCCCACGTTTTTGGGCTAGTTTCAATGGATTTCTGTAGGCTTCGCGCACATATTAGTGAGCTGTCTAAAAGTTGGCAGGCAATCGCTTTTGCATCCCATAGCAACGTGTTAACTTGAGAAAACAGTTTGGATTTCTGACACAATTTGTTTCACCTTTAGTATACGTGTACTACGCATGTAATGTTTAGCGTGTACGTTACGTACAGTGCGTAGCCGTAAGGTAGTACATTCGAGGTTAAAGTCGACGATAGTTATTGGATGTGGGAAATGGTAGAAGTAGCATTTTCGTTGTTATACACAACACGCTAGCAGCTTATTATATAATATAACATGGAGTGAAAATGTGCTTTTTGTTTGGATTGAAGTTATGTGAGTGCGTGCATTAGTTTATTTGTGCAGTGCCCTGCAGTTTCATTTTGTCTTGCTTCTACTTGTCAAAAGTGTGCGGTAGAAGAAAAAATGTGCATGTTGTCCTGGTGGAATTTACTCGATTTTAACTCATCTGTACGGTTTATCTTTTTTGTTATTCTTTTCTCAACTGTGTCGTGTGCGTAAGGTTACGTGTTTCTGATAGTTCTCAACGAAATTTAGCGGTAAAGCCATATGCGCGGTCGGGTGTACCCAGTTACATGGAAAGTTTTGTTCCATATTCCGCGCTCTTATGCTGTTATGTACAGGCGTGACATTGTACACCATTTTGCGATGCGTTTACGCACGTATGTTTGCGTACTGTGCTACGAATGTATGTAGATGTACATATGTTGTAAATATACAGAAGCAAATAGGGGTATCACACGACTTCAGGACAATTTGGATTGCGGCTTTAGTCGGGTAAATAAGGATAGAATACTTGCGCCTGTTCATATGATTAGGGAATTACTGCGGCATACGGTTGACTGAACTCCACTCAACTACCGACAGAAATTTTTGAGGTGTCTGCTGTTTCATACATTGTTTACAATTTCTCGGTGATAAGGAACACCAACCAGATATGAGAAATAGGTGGAATGGTTTTTTATTTTGATTTGGTACGGGTGATAAGATGACAATATTTTCTTACAGAATTGAAACGTTATTCTTCAGTAAATTTAGTAGCTACCGTACATTTTCAATTTCCGTCTTCTTTTCGAAGTGTAATTCGTTTCCCGAATGTCACCGTATCAGTTAGTCTGTCGACTTTGTAATATTGTCTGCTGTGTGCGTTCTTCACTGACTGCTTGAAAAGAAAGCCCAAAAACATCCGGTTCCGGTGTATATGATCATGTGAATAGCGAATTTTAGCGCTGAATATCTTTATTTTCAGGTACTGACAGGGCAGTGCCTTTTCATCTTCATATTACTTGAATAAAAAATATCAAATCCTCATCTTAGCATATATCACAGAAAGTAGATTAAGATGAAATATTCCATCGATTTGAGAGAAATAAAGTAAGGCCCATTCTTCACACAGCATGGTGTATTTTAGCCAACACGAAAATAATCGCCAAAACCGAAATGAAACAGGTAGGTGGTGATTCGAAATAATGCAGTATGTACAATTGTCGAGAAGAGCACATTATCCAATCCAACATGAACATTTAGCCTGCCCGCAATAAAGACGGCCGAAACTCATAAAATCTGCTTGCCAAAATTATCCAATCTTTGCAACAATAGCAGACAGCTCCGAGTGCCATAGCCCTGTCATTTGAGATGAAAGAGTTTTCTGCCAGGCGTTGTATTGGATGAATGCAAATGATGATGGTGTTTGTTTGAGGCCGGGGAAGCTGCGGCAACTGAGCGAAGTGCGTCGATTTCGTCAGTCTGACGCGTCAACTTCTGATTCATTTCGGCCAGATGCTCGCTCAGGTTTCGCATCTGATCTTCGTAACCGTCGCGCGTCGTCTCCAGCTCATCCTGTAGTAAATCACGGTACACCACAATCAAGGACCCATGAGTACAGTACAGTTCTGTTTTCTACGTACATACATTGTACATGTATACTGTGTGTGTACACAGACAAAGACGCGGAAGAATTCACTATTGGAGCACACGGTGAGCAAAGCATACACATGCGTACCGTCAAGCGAGTAATTTCTGCAGAGGCGAACGTCAAATCGCCTTTCGCTTCGTCCCTCTGTTGTCGCGCTAGATCCATCAGTCGCAAAAGCTGACAACACTGCAAGAAGCAACACACACAAGCTAACCTCCCACCACCGTCCTCCTCTCCTCTTCATCAATGCCACCCACCTTCTGCCCAGATCAAAAATATGTGCATCAGCGTGCGTATTGGCCTTACACGATATTACGGCGTGTTCCGACTAACTGAACCACCTGTATTTATTTCAGAGCGTAAAATGTACCACAAATGCAAAATGCTCGGATCAATAAACTCCACCTCAGGTGGTCGAGGGAGGGCAGCACGTCGTACAATTGTTTGGTCTAAGGCCAACACTACCTCTTGTTGAAAATAAGTCGCCTTCCCTTCCACGCTATGACAATGTAAAAGCAGTTCCGCCAAGCGGCCGTCGTAGTGTTCTTGGACCAAACGGCTCTCAGCATTGCGTTCCTCGCTCTCCTTGTCTTCTCCTTCCTCCTCCTCATACAAGGGTTCAGCTCTGACAGTACGCTGTTGCTGCTGTTTCATTTTCAACAATTCCATCTCCACCGTCCATTGCTCCTTTTCCAATTCCAACTCCGCTAACCGGCGACGCAGCTTTGATACCTTAAGCGAAAAAACTTGTCGAACAAACGTGAACTCTTAACTGGCATGCGCTAACAATATGCTAAGTGATGTGGCACCAACTTTCTCAGCTTACCCACCTCATCCTTCATACAGCTCAGCTCGTCAAAGTCCAGTGTTGAGGCCTGTTGCCGTTCGTCACCAAGGCCAGACGACAGAGTTCTCTTGATGGAATCAGAAGCCAGGGATGCCTGCAGTTAGTACGTGCACGTACAGTACGTTGTACGATATGCATGCACTACTGTACACGTCTGCGTCTGTATTTACGCACATGTATGTTATCATATGACTCCACAAAATATAATGTATTCTCGCCTTGTCTTGGTCATTTACTTACATGCACACGAGTAGTGATGTTCCAACGGCTCTTACAGGTACTAGGTAAGTAAAAAGTAATTACCTAGCACCGCTCCCAGGTCAGGTAAGTAAAAAGTAATTACTGTGGCAGATCTGGGCAGTCCAAAGTAAAAAGTAAAATCTGCTGAAAAGTGAAAGTAAAAAGTAAGTAAAAAGTAAAGTTTACCCATACAAAATAAGGAAAGTTCAACAAAAGTACCCACTAAAAAGTAAATTTTCGGCCCAATTTTGAAAGCTAATGTTACTTTGGTGAAGGCATAGCAAAAAGGAACCTTTTTTGGTACTCGTAATGTGGTAGCAGATTGCTAGTGAATGGAAATTTGACAGGTTTTCCAGAGAATATGTGCCGAACTTAGACAAAATCAACTGCCAACTAGCTTTTACTGCTCCTCTGCATGGGAGTAAAAAGTAAAGTAAGTAAAAGTACTTTCCTACTAAAGCAAAAGTACTTAGTAAAATATCTGAAAAGAAAAAGTAAAAAGTAAAATCAGGTAAAAATATCTGAGCTGCCGCAGGTAAAAAGTAAGTAAAAAGTACTTTTTGTCCAAAATATGAGAAAGTACCTGGAAAAAAGTACTAAGTAAAGTACTTGGAACATCACTACACACGAGTGTAAGCAAACTTCCTTACATCTCCGTCCTGAAGAGACGTGGAAGGTTCATCAGCACCTGTAGATTCGTCGAGAGAAGACGACTTCAACAAAGTGATGGAATGCAGGAGGCCATCCTTGTGCATGCGACAGGACTCCGCCATCATGGCCGCCGACTTTTTCACCGTACTTAGGCTGGTCAGGAGACACTCGTTGCTGGTCTTCAGGCGTTTGGTCGCCGTCGGCAGTTGATGCTCAGTCGTCAACTTCCTACTGAACCCGTCATATACATCTGAAAGTTACAGAACACTCCATACTACGTAGGTTAGGCACATCACAGGCACATAAACAACATACACATATGGTACGGTAGCTGTGGGGTAAAAGTGAGGGTCCGATACCCTGAAGTCGCTATGGTAGTCATGGGTGGCTAATGAAAAGGGGGGTCTCGTCATAGTCTATACTGAG
The DNA here is from genome assembly GCA_030247985.1 of Epsilonema sp. ZAB3_2. Taxonomy (NCBI): domain Eukaryota; kingdom Metazoa; phylum Nematoda; class Chromadorea; order Desmodorida; family Epsilonematidae; genus Epsilonema; species Epsilonema sp. ZAB3_2. The sequence goes on from JASAMW010000740.1 coordinate 50,555, forward strand.
GGGGGGGGGGGTCTCGTCATAGGGGGGTCTCGTCATAACACACACAGAGGGGAGGGGGGGGGGGGTCTCGTCACAGGGGGGTCTCGTCATAGGGGGTCTCGTCATGGTACATACACACAGCTAGGGGGGTCTCGTCATAGGAGGTCTCGTCATAGGGGTCTCGTCATAACAAATACACACAGGGGGTCTCGTCACAGGGGGTCTCATCACAGCTGATACACAGAGGGGGGTCTCGTCCCAGGGGGTCTCGTCACAGAGGGGTCTCGTCCCCCACCTGGGGGGACGTCCCCCAACTTGGGGACGCCGTCCCCCAACTGGGGGATGCTGGAGGCGACACTCAGCCACATTGTAGGAGGCGCCGCAAAAAACTCATAAACTTGATGTTTCAAGTTTATGTTACACCTGGGAGGTGAGCTCCAGGTCGGTATTTACCCAGCATTCTAAGGTGCGTGCAGAATTTTGCACACACCTTTTCGCCTGGGTAAACACCGACCTGTCTCAGGTATAACATAAACTTGAAACATCAAGTTTATGAGTTTTTGCGGCGCCTCCTACAATGTGGCTGAGTGTCGCCTCCAGCATCCCCCAGTTGGGGGACGACGTCATCAAGTTGGGGGACGTCCCCAAGGTGGGGACCCCCCATCACAGGGAGGTCTTGTCATGGGGTCTCGTCACAGGGCCCCTGTGATGAGACCCCATGACAAGACCTCCCTGTGACGAGACCCCCTCTGTGTATCAGCAGTGACGAGACCCCCCTCTGTATGTAAGCTATGACGAGACCCCCTGTGTATAGACTATGACGAGACCCCCTATGACGAGACCCCCCTCCCCCCTGTGTGTGTGTGTGTGTGTTATGACGAGACCCCCTATGACGAGACCCCCCCTCAGTATAGACTATGACGAGACCCCCCTTTTCATTAGCCACCCATGGCTACCATAGCGACTTCAGGGCGATACGGCTCTGGAATTGAGTAAAATTCAATAGGTAGCTACAGTATAGCTATAGCGAAACCAGTATGGTGTCCGAAATACAGTACATTGGATTCGTCCGGTTTCACCCGAGTACAAGACCTAACATTACACTGTACGTTCAAAGAAATTGGTATGCGCTCACACGTATGTATGTACCATTAGCACTCTGTGCAAAAGCATCCACAGCCTCGAGAATGGAAGAAAGTTTCTCTTGAGGAGCAGGCGATTGCACAGCTTCTTCTCCTTCTTCGTTCCTAACCAACAGCTCCTGAAGGCGACGAAGAGCAGTGAGGAAACTGAGGAATCGCTCCTGCCAGGCCTCGTTAGCAGCGGACAATCGACTGTTGCACCAGGACACATTGCACTCATCTTCCACACTGCAGACAAAGCATGTACAATGCTAGCGCTTGTTGTGAAAATACCGTACTGTACATAACACATCTGAGCATGGAAGGCAGGTTTTGCAGTAGTTGGAGGATGACACTACGCCAAGTACCTTTTGGTAAAGACTGGAACAATTTCTTGGTCCACAAATGACAATAGCTTCCCAACAGCCTTATAAAGTGTGTCCATCTTTACTTTCTACAACACGTTACTCACATTACGTAGAAATCTAGCGGCTACGTATGTACGAAAGAAGCATGCTTTCATGTACATAAAGACAAGAGTACCATGTCAGTCTTTCTGTCAGATCTGCAAGCATCACAAAGTTCACCCGATAAAGCCGACAACGGTTCCAGCAGTCGGTCAGTGCCCTTCAGAGCTTTCGAAAGCTGCAAATAGCCAGTCAAATCGAGTACATCGGATATTCTTACAGTACCTTACTTTCCAACACACACATCAGACAAAGATAAAACGGCGCAGCAAAGGCGCGAATACATATCTACATATGTACTACCTTTTGTGAAGTGGGACTGATATTTTCCATCGTGTGGTCCTTGGGATAGAGCCTCGTTCTCTGTTCCATGTATGAGAAGAGACTCTGCAGTCCAGTGATCAGCTGCGAGGAGCTTCGTTTCAGCGCTTTGTACAGTTCTCGTCTGTTTTCCTGCGTTTCTCTCTCCGCCATAAAAGAACTCTGAGAACGCGGCAGAGTTCTGGACAGGGAGGAAGGAGTGGACGTGTCTGAAACCTTCCTCGTTTTCCCTACCGAGGTTGGTTCAATGCATTATCGACTGACGCATACTGTACGTACACACATAGTAGTACGTACCTGACTGATTCGAAGTTGTCGAGGCAGCGACGTCGTCTTCGAACGGATTCTTTGCTGCATTACTGCTACAGTTGAGAATAGCAGCCGGAGATTTTAGTGACTGCGCTTGGGTGGCGCTTGTGGACGTCTTATGCTTGCACACTTCGTCGTAATTGCTCTTGCTGAAACATACAATCTCCAACGCCACTCCACAAGCACATCGTGCGCAGTACAACACCCACACTCATGCACGGGGTAGTAGGGTGTCCTTGTGGCCTTCGAAGTAATCTTTACCACAGGGCCAACTCTTCCTTCATCGCTTCCATGCTCTGTTGCAGCTGTGTCTTCTCTGTTTGCATCTGAACCAGAGCTGTCTGTTGTTGGTTCTTCGTGCTGGCCAACTCCCGATGCAGAGATGCGTTGTCTTCCTCCAAAATCCGCATCTTCTCCTTCATACCGTGCAGCTCCGATTCCTGCACTTTTTCCAGCTCAAAAATCTACAACATATCCACCAAATACAGATTTCCACTATATAAACCGTTGACAGACCATTAGCTGTCAGCACAGACGCACTATGCCGAATAAAACAACGCTACCGCAAATAAAAGCAAGCCTAATGAACCATAAATACGGCGGCATTACAGTACATATGTGTCGTGCAGTGCACGTACCTTCGTATGCAGTTGCGCATTTTCCACCAGCTTATTATTCAGCTCTTCCTGTAGCACGTTGTTGTCCGCGTCAGCAGCAGATGAACTGGATCCATCAGAGCTGACAACGTACGACGATTGACTACGAGGCACAGATAGCGTGGCCTTGTCCTGCAACGCCAACAAAACACAGGTGATAAGCAAGCATAGCATCCAATGAAAGACATGAATATTGAACAAGACAAAAGAGTTCTACATCACTGTACATCTGCCTGCATGCATTGTGCGTATGTACATAACGTATATACAGTTTGGCGTTTGGACTTGGCCTGTTTCGGATGCAAGGCGACTTCCTGCAACTTCTCCTGCAAGAACTCCACTCGTCTGGTCAGCTGCTCATTGCGAAAGACCAGACTTTCAACCTCCGCTTCCATACGACGGATGCATACAGACTTCGACTGAGCATCCTCCTGTACACAAGAGACACGCACGCATAACCATCGTAATGAAAGAAAAGCAACATAGATTTCGATTTCACGACGTGTACGCATAGTACTAGCCTACTAAATAGGGCAGTCGAAGCGTATTGCTTACTGAAAGATCTGCATTTTTCTCCTGCTCCTCTTTCACAGCTTTTCGCAGTACAGGCAAGTGAGATCGAAGCTAAACAACATCACCAAACAACCATTATCAACCTGCGCCCACGTCGACCGTACTTCCGCACTCATATTCGTACTGAACGTATAGGTAGGTACGTAATGAAACGTATGACAATAGTCAGGCCCAGAAGGGGACCGAAGCAAACGGGAAATCTCCGAGCAGTTTTGAATGAAGTTGTCACCGAATGCTTTTGCCATACGTACGGAACACATCACAGCGGCCACCATAGCAAGAGTACATACGTACTGCGTAGCACATACCTTGGAATATTCGGCAGCCAACTTCTGATACTTGGCCGCCAAATCACCAGCACTGGGCGACGAAGCGGTCGACATCAAAATGCTACTCTGCTACTATCTTCCCATTTAGCTGAGAAAGCACAGCTGAAATGAGAACACAACTTCATTCACATCCAATAGAAACAAAGCATGACAACGAGGATCCACAGCCTCGATCTTTCCAACATTTTAGCCAACACGCCGCAAAAAACACTTTACAACTCGCTCGAAAACAAGATGGGAAGGTACTCGTACAACTGCACAACAGAGATCATGTTACAATGAAAACAAGACTCAAGTCCATAAACGAAACAACAGTGCTATAGCGCACCCAATAACAACAAAGCACAAGTTGTGAATTGGAGCAAAAAAGAATAATGGAGCAGTGTCACATGACCGTATGATCGATATGAAGCACCATTTGTCCATGATACGAAGCTTGCCGCATGAGTATACGGATCACTAAATAGTATTCCTGTACGAACATTCCTAGGCATTCTTCGTACTAGTTTTCCCTTTCTTTTTGACCCTTTCGCTTCCCCTTTTACGTACCACTACCAGCACCACAAAATTGCTCCCACGGCATCGCATCTTCCTCAACCCCCACCAAGAACTCCTCGCCATACTGCAAGCAAACTTGCAAAAGCGCCACGGTATCCGCCTCCGCCGCATGCTGTACGGATGGTTCCTTGTTGAAGAGCGACTGATAGAGCACCGGCAAGCTTCGCCTTTTGTCCATCGGCGACATCTGCCAATGCCCGGTCGTCGATTCCAGCAGCGAAAGGCGTCGACGTCTGGCCGGCGACCAATCACCGCGATCCAAGGGACTAACCGCCGGATTCGCCTTTTCCTGAACAGGAGGCGGCTTCACCAGGGACAAACGCGCTATTTTGCGCTTGGACTGCCTTTTCTTAGGCTGGCAGTCAGAGGGTGCCTGCTGCTGCAAGGTGGGAGATAGAGGTTTCTTGTCAGGAGCGGAATCCGTGTCTGACGGAGAATCAGCGGGAGATTGTCCCGTCTTTGCCGCTTCCTTCTGGTCGGGTGTAGAAAGAGCGGGCTTTGGACCATCTCCTTGGACTCTTTTCGGTTCTGCTTCCACTGAGCTGCTGCTGCTGCTACGAGTACGGCCATGAAGGATCAAGGCTAAAACAAAGCAAAAGAACAGTAGCGTCACAAAAACCACGTTGCTTCAACAACTCCAAAATAATCCAAGCGTCGGCCTTTGGCCTAAAAACTTCTGCTGTGTCATTTGTTACGACTAGAACTGTAGAGGCCAGGATTTTTTACTAACCTGAATCAGCTTCTTCTTTCTTCGTCTCCGACATCTCTGGTATCTCAGCCTTCTTCTGTGCGTTGAATACCCGTAGTTTCTGTTGCACCTCTCGGCTCCATCCTTCCTCTATCTTTCGCACAAACTGCAGCGTATCCACGACGAACAAACCGGTAGGTAGCGAATCCAAGCTCAACCGGCGCATCTCATCTCGCAGGACGCGAAAATCAAAGCGCAACCCGTTGTGGGCGAGTAGACAAGCCGGCTTGGGACAGAACACGTCCAAGAATGATTGAATGCCACTCCAGACATCCGACAGCGGAGGACAATTTTGGACAATACCCGGGTTTAGGCCTGCAAACAGAATGCTACATCTCCGCCGAGCCCATGAACAAAAGGATAATTCACTTTATAATGAGATACGACTAAGGAATGCAATCCCCTCTGTTTTGCCCGATGCATAAAAAGAAGAAATGGGGACTGGATTCTTGCCCTACTTACTTCTACGAACGCAGTCTCAACACGGAACGGGTTCAATGGGCGGCAATCTGCTCTTACCAGTGATTTCCTGACTCTTCCAATGCCATCCATCCTTCGTATCCATTTCTGGGTGCACCTGCACCACCAACTTCCTTCCAGTGCGTAAGCTGCTCCTGCCCTCCCTTACAGCAGCTCGGAATTCGGCTACACTGACGACCAGTAACGCCACTTCTGTGATTCTCGGCTGCCATAGGCCGGTGGTCTCCAAATCCAGAAATATCAAGCATTTCATCTCTTGCTGGGGCATCGTTTTAGTCGGCTTCACACCAAAGGTACTCGAAGATTGAAACGAATGTCTGATTGAAACCGCCAAGAAAGGACCTGGAAAGTAACAACATACATACCACAGGTCATTGATCGCTTAATGATATATGGGAAGAAGTATGGGAAGCATAGCATCCCAAGCTCAAAAGAGCAACGGCGAAAACACAGCAAGGCCGGACAAACAACAAAATTCCTTTATTCGCAAATTCCATTATTTTCGCTCTGATAGCATTGGCCTAAATGCTGGCTAAGTATTTTGCTGTCACATTTGCCACATCACGACATGTCTCATGTCCCACCTGACTAACTCATAAACGAACTCGACTCGACTATTCGGAAAAGCAATAAAGCCTAAAAACATACATATTCAACTAATGAATGCACCACATTGCTGTTCGTCACAAAGAGGCAGTCTCTTTATCCTGCTTGAGATATTTCCAAACGAAACAGTAATGTACAGCACAGTTCCCATACGCCTACCTATGTACATCCAACATTGCGAACAAAATATTAGTGAGATACATACCAAAGAATTCTAAAAAAAAGAAATAACACACTGACACATGCGATATAACCTACAGAGAGACGTCCAATATAGTATTGGAGAATATACAGTACTGAGATACGATACCAAACAAATTCCCAAAACAATACCCCTCCTCTATGCGACTATGCAGTTATGTACACATACATTTGATCTTAGCAAACAAACAAATAACTGCTGTGACATACGTACTACTACTTCCAAAATAATCCATCATTCTTGGAAAGAAAAACAAATAAACTTCGAGTTGCTTTGAGATTATGGTATTCAAAAATGCTACTCGCTTTTCTACCATGAGTGATACGGAACATCACCCAAAAAGAATAAACCTTTATGTACGTACATACATACATAGCATGACAACGAGAAAACTGCAACATAAATCCCAACAACAAAGCCTCCATCTGAATCCTCTCATTCATCTGCATGATCCTTCAAAAATATTCGAAAAAACAACAAGGACAGTAACAAATAAATCCCTTCTTGTCTCAACAAATCCGTGTTACAATGGTAGCACACATTAGGTCCCACTTCGTTTGTCTATATGGCGTCCATAACTTCTCATCCATCTGCTACCCACATTTTTTAAAGTGCAGTGTGTACTGTACATCGTAATTTCTTCTAAACAGCAACGAAAAATTGCCCTCAAAAGGCGCGCATTCCCTTATCTAGCATAGCATGCTCATGTGAAGTGGTGAATGTCACGCACCCCACCTCAGGTTAGATGGAGCCTCACCACAAGTGCTGACGGTAGTCGTAGGTCTGCCAGGGCTCGGCTTTCGCCTGCAGAGCAGTGAGAAACTGCTGTCCGTACTGCAGACAGATGTTGAGGAGGGCGGCCGCGTCCGCCTCCGCCTCGTGCTGAATCGGCATCTCGGCGCCGAAGAGGCTGCTGTAGAGCGTGGCCAGCTTGCGCCCAGACCCCATCTTCGCCAGCCACTTGCCCTCCCCGGACACGAAGGCGACCACTCGTTGACGCTTGGCAGCCGGCCAACCCGAGCGATTGATCACCGGCTGACGAGGCGCCGACGATTGGTCGAACTCCAGCCTACGCTTCACCGCCGGCCGTCCTCTCTGCTCATTGGCGGAGGTCGACACGTCTTGCGCACCCGCCACGCCACCGGCCTACAGGAAACGAGCAATTCGAATGTGTGCACTGCGAACTGCGTACGTACAGTACGTTGTGGCCGTACCTGAGGTGCGCTGACACTGGGTCCATCTCCGCCTCCTCCCTCAGCTTGTGCTGCTTGCGGAGTGTGAGGGAAAGTGTACGGGCTTCCGTCGTCAACCAGAACGCCATTCACTCGAACCACACTCCTCTAGAAAAGTCAGTGCTCAACCTTACTTTCTTTTATCATGATAATAAATGTTACAGTCATGATACACGAGCACCCTACCTACTGTACCTACTATCTCTATCTTTCCTTTCAAGGAAGGCATTTGTATTTACATGTACATGACGTGGTACGTAGAGTATGTAGAGTAGAGAGAGCTTACAGGCATAGGCGGACGAGCAGGTGGAGGGTCTGGTGTGCTCTTGTTGGTGTTGGCGGCCTGAGCTTGCATCTGAGCTTCGAAGAACAGCTCGTCACTGCTGTCATTCCCATCACTGCTGCTGTTTGTCGCATCGAGATCTAGACAGAAAAGACGCGCTCATATGCTTCTACACCAAAAGGTAATCATGCACGCAGCAACGTGACCGAAATAGTACTGTATTGAGGCAAGTATTATGGCTTGCGCACTGTCGTAGGCTACGTTTGGATCACACTGCACACAAGTACCGTATTAGAGTACCGCGTACATATGGAAAGCGTTTGAGGTCAATAGCGCAGGTACGTACGTAAACCAGTTCACGGCCTACTCTTCTCCGGATCCGCAAATAGTTCGTGTGCCTGGAGTCCAGCCCCATGCGTGCGCCACAGTCGTTACTTACCGTTCGCATTGTTGAAACTGAGGACACAGTCGTTGTTATTGCAGGGTGCGGCTGCTTCTGGACTGCAGGAGCTGTCGCATCCGTTCTCGCTGTGGCTGCGGTCGTTGAAGACTTGGAGCTGTTGCGTCACCTGCTCCACGTATCCCTCCTCCAAGTGACCCAGCAGCGCCCAGGAATCCACCACGTACACATCCGGAGGGAGGTCTGTCACTTGCAGACGGGCGATTTCGGCCTTGAGCAGGCGAAAGTCGAAGCGACAGCCGCCGTGAGCCACCAGACACGTGGGACGGGGACAGGAAGAGATGAAGGCGAGAAACACCGGCCACTGCTGCACAAGAGTCGGATGGTGCTCCAGCAGTGAAGGGGTTAGGCCTACAACAAAATCCTGGTTGGTAGGAGCAACACGAACCAATTCCTACCAGCACAAAGCTTATCTACCCCTGGTTATCTACCATAGGCGCTGATTGAGTCGGCTCGTTCGTTTCCGATGCATGGACCTCTGAATAAAGCTGAATATGTTTCGTACATGATTTTGCTGTCGGTCCATCCGAATTCACAATGTCCTCATATGAGGACAGCTGTGACGTGCTTGGGCCGATATCAATTTCTATTTACAATAATCAGAGATCCAGGTTTCGAAGCTGTACATGCACCAGAAATAAACGGACTGATAATAAAAAGTCAAGTCGTGTGCTTGTACGCACGTAATATGTGTACATTGTACACAGTGCACGCACGTACGATGCTTATCTTGACTTATCCACGTACTGTACGTACGTAGAGTCTACAGTCTACTACATGGTGGAAGTAATTTTATAGCTGACCAGAAATGTTTTGACTGAATATGTCCCATCCTGTGTTGGTAGTCATTTCGGGGTTGGCTTGAAACGCCAGCTTCTTCAGACATCGAATCCTGGCCGGATTGCCCCCACTGGCCAAGGCTTGACGATAGTCCTCCACCGTACAACAGATACAAGCGAGCTCCGTGATTCGCGGTTGAGGATTGTTGCCACCCAAGAAGAGCCCTGTGGTCTCCAAATCAAGGAACACTATGCTCCGAATAGGCGCCATTCTTGCAATCGAGAATACAAGCCCGCTACAGGCGACAGTTGTGCTGTGCGCCAACCAATTGAGATCTTGAACTTGCTTGGGTTTCTTCTTCGTCTTGTACAGAAACAGAGAATAGTCTGAAAAAGTAAAAAGTTTGCATTTTATTGTTCAAACAATGAGAAGAAAGCAAAATAAAATATAATAAGAAGTCTTGATTGATCCTCTTCGTCCTCCGTCCGTCCATCATCCATCCAACAACGATCATCTATTTTTTTACTTTTTCTCTCTTTAGTGAAAAGTGTTGCCAACCTTGTAAATGGCAATTTTTCGTGGAGTCCTAAACAAGTTGCCGTATATTATTTTATATAAGTTCATGACTAAAGCATGTCCTTGACTAAAGCTAACATGGCAACCCTACCTGCAAAAATTATTGCAATTTTGATTGCGAAATTTTTCCGTGATAGATTGCATACATATACATACCTGTTGGTAGATCAGTAGAAGGGAGACGAAAATGGCTGAGGCTTCTGCTGCAGTGGCTTTTCCACCTTCTGCAGCTGCAGCAAGTGATGCTTGCATTTTGCAAGACCTGGAAGATGTTCCAGAAACTGCCATAGATCTCGAATCAATCGCCATTGCCCTTCCGCAATTGTTGAACAACCATTCCAGTCCTCGCTTGTGCTTGGACGAGCTGCCATCTGATGCAAATGGACCCTTGGATCGCATCTTCTCTTACTGTTCAGATGATCTGAAGACTGTGCTTCGCTTGGAGAGAGTGTCACGAAGGTTCCAAGCGTGTTCTCGACAGTTTTGTTGGCGTAATTTTAGCCAGCTCTGCGTAGCTACCGACTCTTTCTCGAACGTCCACGTGTTTCAAGAGGGGAAACCTGGAAAACTGAATTTCGATGCTGTAAAGTTCGACGAAGATGGCTCGATTTTGCCGATAGAAGGTGGGATGCAGAAGGTAGACGGCGGCTGCGTGTTGAACGGCATCAAATGCAAGACGAGTGCCCGACTGTTGCAGGGAATGCAGTGCGTGTTGTCTCGGTATGGAAGCGACTTCACTTTGACATGGACAAGATGTGCAGTTGGACGTCTTTTGCTTCTGCGCTGCGTGCGAGGCCAAAAGTTACGGTAATAAAAATTCTCGCTCCTTTAGCTCTCGCAGCGCAGAGCACGTCCATCTGCACGCTTGACAAAGGCAGCTATGGAATCAGAATAATGCGGAAGGGTACAATGGGGTAAACCCGGGCATGGGAAAATGCGGCCACCTTAGCTTCAGGGCTGTGTATATCTCAGCAACCAATGGGGCGATTGAGATTATCTATTCTTTGAACTCTTCTCGTACTAATGAGCTATTTGGTTCGCATCATTTGCTAAACTACAAGCTCAAAGGAGCTTAGGTTGCCGGTTTTTCCCCACACCCACAGTACCCTACTTTCCCCCTTTGGGCTAAAATTTTCGTAAATTAGGTCTTGCTTGATATTCCTCCTCACTTCCAAAAATATGAGGCATGAGCTCTTGATTTCAACGCATTCAGTTTGTGCTCGGATTGTTTTTTTGCCTTTACAGATGTCGTCGTCAACTGTCCGAAGTCACGTTGGAGGGCGAGGGATATGCGGATGAGGCGGACGGGAGGGATGAGATTGCCGGCCTTGTTCTGGCCACTCTGCGTTCTTCGGAGGTGGAGTTCGGTCGGTTGACAGTGCGGAAGCTCTTCGCTCGCTCCTCCCATCTGCCCCACTTCCTCTCCTCCACTGCCGCCAACTTCTTAAGGGCTCTGAAGGCTGAGTGGATGTTCTTCGAAAACGACGAGGATAGAGACGCCTTCTATCCGGCAATTGGAGCCTGTGAATTGCTGCAGGATATTCATCTGGGTGAGAAAGAAAGAAAGGCCTCTTGAGTCCATCTCAACATTGTGAAATCTGTACTTATCCAAACATTTTCTCCCACAGGTATTCTTGAGTAGATTATGTGTCCGAAACCGAATACGTACATACAGTAGTGGGCTACACACGTGGTGAGTAAACTCATGGGGAATTCCCCCTAAGTATGCGATGAAGCATAGGGAGTCCGGTGAATTCACCGTGAGTTTGAAACTCACCGTCGTGTGAACAAGTGAGAAAAATTTTGCGCTTGGGAGCAAGTGAGAATGTTCTACACGAAAAATAAAACTCGAAGTTCAACTCGAAGTTCGAATTCACCGTGAGTTTACTTACCACGTGTGTAGCGGGCTATTGTCTCTGCTGCAGATTGGGACTTGGGTTCAAGCATGGATCCAGCGAACGAGCACCTTCTCTGTCTCGCCTTACGGGGCAAACGCCTCACCCGTCTTTCCCTCGAGATCTTCACCACACTGCCCTCCTCTGCCCTGTGTGCCGGACTCGCCGTGTTAACACCTCCCCTACACCATCTGCGCCTGCACCAATGTCGCGCCGTGGAGCTGCCCGCCCTGCTCTCTTCCCCCGCGCCCGCTGTTCAGGATGTGTTAATGGGTTTACGCACCTTGACATTCAATACGATCCTGGGCGACCAGAGCTTCGCCTATGAACTCTACTCTTGTCTGCCTGCTTTGCCCGCAGCTTTGCCTGCATTGGAACAGTTGTCGATAGACTTGGGGTTTCTGGACTTTGACCAGCCGGGGCATCAGGAGAGGGAAATGAAGGGCTTGGCCTTGCTGACCAAAGCCTACTTGGACAGGCATTACTATTCTGCGCAACGCAGTAGAGGGAACGGCGCTGGGAATGATGAGAAGAAAAGGCTGGTTGTGAACTGGGATTGTGATTCGTGCAAGGTGGATCCGCGCTTGATGATTTGTCAACTCAGAGACACGGTGTATTTCGATGTGTTTTCATTGGTGTTGCCAGAGGAGTTGGAAGCTATGGGGCTGCTTGGTGTGGTGAGTTTGGAGAAAGTTGTCCTGCAGATTGCAAGGGGGTCCGCTACTGTGATTTTGGCTACCAATTGGACGGATTGGTGTTGACGCAGTTTATTCTTTGTGATACCTGTATGGTTTATTTATAATTGAGTGGATAAGGTGGGCACTGGGCAGTACACATGGCAGTTATCAGCAAAAAAGTACAAACAACAAGCACTGGCAGTGAACAGTTGGGCTGGGGTGAGTTTGTGATAAATCTGAAACTACTCTGGAGTTGTTTTTGAAGGCGTTTACGATAAACGTTTGGTTGATGTCATCTTGCAAATTGAAGCTCGCTTGGCACTGCATTTCAGGTCAGACCACCTGCCTTTCTGCAAGTAGTTTGGTCACTTTGTGAATTTGCATTGTACCTTACGTACGTATGCTGATATGTGCGAAAGTGGCAAATGCTTTGACACTGTTACATTCTCGACTTACACTGTCGTCTTGAATGACGACACAATTGGTCAGATGCTTGACATCTCTGGTTTTGAATTGCGGCCAACTGGAGAAGCTGTACAAGCTGCCGTCGGTCCACTTGTAATCGCCTTCAGTATTCTCATCGGTCAGTCCAATCCAAGTGCCATGTTCTGCTCAGTGGAAAACGTCATTGAATCGACTTAGGATTCAGCAATGAGCAGTTTCTCGAGTGTTACCTGAGCAAACTCGTCCAAGCAGTTGATTTCTCAAATTTTCGTCCAGCTTATTGAAGCTAGAGATCTTGAACAGCCTATTGGGGCTGCCAGCGATGGCCTTCAGCTGTACATCGTCCACTGCATCTGTGACTCCGATGGCAAAAGTTGCAATTCCTTTGCTGCGCATCTTCTCTGCCACCTCTTTGGGCTCATCACTGGAGAAGCCATCTGTCAAAACAACGACAACTGTTTCAATGGTCTCCCGATCACCCATATCTGAGATCAGTTCTTCTTCCAATGTGAATTTGAGAGCCTTGGCGATCTTGGTGCCGCCACGTCGCCATTTCACCTTGTCAATGGCTCCTGAAACATCAAGCTGATGGGTTTGACACTTTCTTTCGTACATTCTAATGGTTTGTATACTCCCTTGATTCCTAAAAGTACTTTTGACTCCATCCTTAGTGAAGTAGGTGTTTAGATGGAACTCGCTGTGTGCACCCTTGGAGAATTGCACAAAGCCCACTCTGGATTTGTCAGCTCCAACTTCCAATGCATCCACCACGAGCTTGAGAAAGCTCATGATTTTGACAAATTCCACTGGTCCCACGCTTCCACTGCCATCCACCACGAACATCAAATCAATGAACTTTTGAGCGCATTTTCTGTCTTCAAGTTAAAGAAAGATAAGTAAGGTACGAACAGTAAGCAACAAAAAAAAGGAATAAATAGGTGTGATATATAAAGGAATAGTAGTGACCATTGCGGCAAAAAACAGGTGTCCCAAGAAGACCTATTGAATGTGCCGCCTTCAGCCTCTTATACAGGAAAATTAAATTTTGCCCCAAAACCCAAGAAAACACTTTTGTGGCAAAATTTGAGCCAGTAGGTACAAGTAGGAATGAAAATAACCAAAGTTTCAAGCACTTTTCAACATGAAATAGTGGGCCAATTGACCTTGACACTAGAAGCGGGAGCAATAGCTGGGTTTGATATTGGAATATAGTAGTGACCATTGTCGCGATATAGAATGAATCTCGGGCTCGCTTGATTTACCTGAACAAGGAACCCTCTCAAAGTAGGTCACTACATTGCTTGTATCCTTCTGGAAGAGTTTTTGCGTTGTGTGCCTTGTTGCAGAGTTGAGAATGCACTCATTGGAGGGAGCTGCATAGTACAACATGGAGGAACAAGTCCACCATTGCTTCTTGCACTGACGCATGCACTCCTTCAAGCTGACACTTCCGTTGATCACATGATCTGCGCGGCCGATGAGAGACATACCAGGAAATTCAAGAAAGCAGGACATCTCTGCAATTTCAAGCATCAGCAAAGCATGGTCAATCACATGCAAGCAGGTAGGTACTACCAGCAGAAAAGTGACCTTTATTGCAATGATTCTCATAGTAGACAGTGTTTGGATACTGCTGCAAATTTCGCGTTGCTTTTGTAGTGGAGTGCAAGGTGCAGTGTTGCTTCTGGTAGTCGTAGTTGAAGGAATTGCAGATCATGGCGTGACGAGGACTAGATGATTCGCAAGCTTTCTGGCACGCATCCAGGGTCACACCACCAAGTGCCACATCCTCGGACGATGAGCCCATCAGTATTTTCCCGGGTAAGATAATAAAACAGCCGTCTCGCTTTTGGTCGTTTGGGCCTAAATTTTGGTTAGTGATAGTATACATAACTTACTCGACTCGCCTACTGTTGGCGCTTTTGGGCATCAGCCGCAATCCTTACCGCAAACTTTCTGATAATAGGACACGTTGTAGCCAGACGGATACAGGGTGTCAGTGGTGTGATCTTTCGTATTGAGAATGCAGTTGCTTTTGGTGTAGAAGATGATAGATTTGCAGACCCATCCGTGAATTTCTCTCGATCGTATGCACTCCAACATACAGGCTTCAATCGAAGCTTTGGTCAGCATGAATTGCTTTCCATCCCTCTGGTACAGGATTGCATTTTTGTGCTCGATGAAACAGTCGTTGGGGTCAAACAGGGCGTCATCTGACAATACAATAGTAATTATTCAAGTGAGATACATAGTCCATAAGCCGAAGGCCATGCAACTGTTACTTGATTAGCAGCTATCATCCGCTTTGTACCTCTGATAGAACAGTCGATATTGCGTGTGATTGTCTACCTGCTGCGGTGTCGGCTGAAACTAGTCTCGGCTGTTTCTTCTTGATGTAGTGCGCTTGTACCATGCGTGCAACGTGCTCGTTTTCTGCTTGATTAGTGATGCTGGCCAGATTTGCACCGTATCCCTGCTGCATGCAGTTGGCTCGTGCCTCTGGCCAGCTGAGCGTCAATTCCACGTACTTCCAGCAGAAGTCGTTGAAAGTTTCCCAACCCAGTGGACATGTGCTGACGACGGCGGTGTTTCCTCCGTTGCTGCTTGCGCTTCTTTCCCAACCTGAAATGATAGCAATCTGTCGTCATAGCGAATATTCGCGATGTATTGGTGCCATCAACATGGGTGAAGGTGGCTAAACTTACTTAGGTACTGCTTGACCATTTGTGCGAACGTGTGTATATGGTGCGTTATACTGTGATCAAGGCTTCAAGGGTGTGTAGTGTAGATATAGATAGATCGGTACATTTGAACAGGTACATTGGTGTACCTGAACATTTGCAAGCAGCTAGCCGTCCTTCTAAGTCAGCCAATCGCTTTTCGAAAGCTTGAATGCGCTCCTCAGTGATCTGTCCATTTACAGCAGATAGAAGGAATCGGCCATACAAATCGAATAAAATAAGCAGTAAGATCATGGTATATTATTGCTTATTATTTTATTTCTTACTACGGTGTCAATATCATTACGGCAATTACGGCACTTTTTCTTGACGCTTTTGTTTGGGAACGGTTGCTTTGCTGCGAAAATATCCTGCCCGTAGTTCACTGTTCACGGTGTGTCATCGACATTGATTGTGAATCGCAATGTGAACAAATAGCCTGCTGATTTGCATATTGCTGTTTGCTGCGATGAAATGCGCCTGGAACAATAGCGCTCAACAGTGGTGTTCCGCATGTTCGTAATGGGTACAAGCAGAAATTCAAACGTTTGACCGATCATTGCGATCCAATTTTTGATCAAAGCTTTATGTGGCACCAAACAATACAAACGAGATTGGTGCGTACGTGCGAGACAGAACAGAGCCAACCATACACATGGTATGCTATGTATTCGATCTACGCGTACATGTCGTATACACATAATAGAGTCTTCTACTTCAGGGCATATTCTCTTTGAATAACAAACAATTACCATCGGTATATTTCAACAAAGCTCCACTACTACGTACGTACGTACCATGTACTATTCACCTCCATGGGTCTATAGGTTCGACTCCATTTGTTTCTACCAACCATGCCCACTGGCGCAAAGCTTTAAGACGACTGCAATGTGGTCAGAGGTACAGTCAATGTCCCAGTCGGTGCTCCTGCTGTAGAGGTGCGATAGAGAAATGGGAATTTTAGGCTTTTCTTGGCAGTGTTCGTGTCCATCGTCTCTCAAAGTCTCCAACGACTGAGCCACAGAGTGAAAGCTGCCGATAGAACCAAAGGAGCGTACTGATAGAGACGAGCGGCCGCGTGTCCACTTCTCCTGCTGACCGCTGTGATTCGGGCGTCCGCGGCGTTGCAGTAGTTTCGCTTGTAGCAGATGCAGGTGGTGGTGAGCAGACGACGCCGCCTGTCCGACTCCTTGACGCAGCCGGGCTCGAACAGGCGCATGTTAACGCCGCGCGGCACGCAGGTGAGAGCTGTTCGCCGAATTCGGCTTTGAGCAGAACGGGCGACGGCGGAGGGCGACAGTTGCTGCTCCACCCGGATACAGGCCATCCCTGCACACGTCTTGCACCGTCGCAGATTCTCCGAGCATTCGCCGTCGAAACACAGCAGCGATCCGCCTACCAATAATAAAAGGGCAATAAAGAACATCGAAAGATTTTTTATCATGAATGAATAAAGGAAACTTGTGTAATATGCCTGCCTATGTATGTACCTGTCTCGGAACTGTTCCTATCATGCGCCAGAGAAGTGTTTGCGATAAGGAAAAGGCAATAGGCTGCTATCAGTAGCAGACTACGAGTTGTGATTGCAGTGATGGTGTTGAGCTTACATTTTCCGACTGTCATCGTCAGAAGTAGGAGCAGTTGAAGAAAGAGAATCGAGATTGAGTAGTTGTAGTAGCAGAAGCTTGAGCGGGTGATAGTGATAGTAGTAGCTGCAGTTTTCTTGCGATGATCAAACGGCTCGCCGCGACAGCTCCTGCTGATCACTTTCCTCGTCCGCATCGGTTGTCATGCGTCGTTTTTTCGAGGCGCGAGTCGACGATGATTTATTTCATGTGAAAGTGATGACAGCGGCCTTCGGCAATAAGGAGAAAAGTCCAAGGGTTCACGTCGCTGCCAGAGTTTGTAGTAGCCAAAGAGCCGTTACTGCATGCATGCAGCTGTCAGTTGTCAGTCAGCGGTGTATGTATGAAATGAATGACTCCGCTCCCAGTGCTTCGAGCAACTTCAGGCTTGAGGGAAACATGTCAGCATTTTATCCTGAAAAACGATAGATTTGCAGCCTTTCGTACTATGCTGTACTTAGAAGCACACGCCGACTTTATCACACGCAGCTCCGTACAGTACATACGGTACCCTTTGGAAAATTTACAGTGCAACACAAAGGTTCTATTCTATGTATCAGTTCAAAAGTTGCAGCTTAGTATGCGAGACATTCGCAGGAAAAATTGGGGGTCATTTGTTTTTATCAGTTTCCGAAGTGAACGTTGCGCAAGAAAAGCAGGAACCTTTTCCGCGCCAACAGTAATCATGAGAGCAGAAGATGATACGGCTTTGGACGGACGGAGGCGGGCACCGACTGGCGATTAGAGAGGGAAAGAGACAACCGCGCTTGTAGTTGTCCTTCCTTTGCCTGCTGATCGCAAGTGTTATTGCCGCTATCATAGCCGTATACATGGCGCTGAGTCGGCTACATGCGTACTACACAAGGGCACAGAGAGAGAAACTGGCTTGATTATTATGTGATTAGGACGGCCACTGCTATCACACGACACCTGCTAAAGAGGAAAGAGGAAACGACATTGTTCGCAGGCCCGAGCCTCATTAGCTTATTCCGCAAAAGGGCTACCGCACATTATGGACGAATGTAACGCACGCAGCACGGCAACATGACTGTAGTACCCATGTACGAAGGTTAGGTACATATGTACATACAATGTATGTACACACACAATTACATATTGGTAATGTTACCAGAAGTACATAGTAAAATACGTATGTACGGTTTGTAGGTAATCAAAACATGGGAAGGCACAAGTTGCTGTCACTTCACAGCGACTTATCAGCTCATTTTGTTAGCAGCCCGCAGGAAAAAATGAAATTGAAAAACCAGCAAAACAAGCGCAAGCGCTAACCTACATACATACCTTACTGCATTCCAGCTGCTCTTTCAGGTGCCGGAATCTTACTATGTGCAGAGCAGAATCCACCCATAATATAATCAAGACAATGGCGCCAACTTCATACTTAAAGGGGTTCGCCGTGGCGAAATCCAGCAGGTAAGGCTGCTATGCTGGGGTGATAGAGCAAGTTCTAAGCTTTCATTTGATGTATTGTATGTTCGAAAATCGCTGGTTGCGCTGTTACAAGCTGTTGAAGTTTCTATTTAGTACAGGTCCAGTTCAGGGGCCAATTTTCGAGGTTTTTGGCTTGTATCTCTGGCGGGACGGCAGCTAGCCATGAGATCTGCACATGAACAGGCGTGGTTTCCGCCGACCTATCTCATGGTACCTTGCTTTTCTATTTTTAGCGAGAATTGATGAAGTTATAAGCAAAATGCTTCGAATTTTAGTGGTGTCCACTCCGTTGTGGACAGCACTAAAATTCGAAGCATTTTGCTTATAACTTCATCAATTGTAGAGAGAATTTGAAAAGCAAGGTACCATGAGATAGGTCGGCGCAAACCACGCCTGTTCATATGCAGATCTCATGGCTAGCTGCCGTCCCGCCAGAGATACAAGCCAAAAACCTCGAAAATTGGCCCCTGAACTGGACCTGTACTAAATAGAAACTTCAACAGCTTGTAACAGCGCAACCAGCGATTTTCGAACATACAATATATACATCAAATGAAAGCTTAGAACTTGCTCTATCATCCCAGCATAGCAGCCTTACCTGCTGGATTTCGCCACGGCGAACCCCTTTAATTGAAATAGGTTGGTTAGAAAGGGGATGCTGATGAGAGAGCATACAGTGCGAAACGCAGTGCAAGCGACGACCACGTTCACAGATGAAAGCAGTCGAGTTGGTTCAGCTTGAATTAAGTAGGCACTGTCCTAGCCATGCTGAAGGGTCAAGCGGTAATAAATCAATTATTGTCTTGGCGGTAGGCTCTATTTTCATGTCAGAAGTGCCTTATCAACGAGGAAGGTGATTTATGGGTCTATACTGTACTTAGGCCTGTATCTAAAATATCAATAACGTTGTTATCATTGATATGGACAGCAGTAAAGATCTCGTTAGTGACTCGCCTACATACAGTACGCACTAGTACGTACACATTCGTACGTATAATGTAGACGTAAGTACATGCAGTAGACACGAAGATAGATGCTAACTATCTGAGCATAGCGAATATTGCATGTATACGCTTTCGTTTTCCAGTGCATCTCAATATAAACACGCTATTACATAATGCCGATAAGCTCATATCACCCGCTGCGGTGGATATGCATATTACCGGAAGGGAACCAATTAGAAAAAGATTTGTATGCCATCGCCGTGCCATGTGCCATCATGATCGCGTCAGCGCCGACATTCACCCTTTCTTTCTACACATGCACACAATACAGTATTTTGTGCTCTGTACCATATGACTCGATTAGAATATTCTTGGGCGTAATCGGGAGATGGCAAATAACGCAGTCTCTTGAAAACATGAAGATAATAATCGTCATACACATACACTATGGATCCGATCCATACTACGTACATTTACATACATATAATCGTGGGGCTACAAAAACGCGATTGCAAGTCAGAAAGTGAGAACAAGTTCTAGACTACGCACTTGCACATAGCGGTTCGAGTAGGTAGCTTTATGGTGTCTATATCTACGTATCTATCCTTTGGATGGGATGGACATACGGTTGTCAGTGTTGTGTTAAGCCTCACAGATAGAGCCATATGAATTTGATATGAGGATATTCGCATGCGTCCACCCCGGCAGCCGGCCACAGGAAAGGCACATGCACCGTACATACATTCAATATTTTCCTTTCGTGCCTCTGCCCAGTGCCCAGTCAGTCAGTCAGTAGTAATCTGGTACCAGGAGTGGTACGTAGAGCCACAATATGTCGATATGGCTAAAGGGCCACATAGGTACGATATGACGATGACACGACAAGGCTGCGTTCTCCTGTCCAGTCGGGTTAAGGCTGTCCGGCTTCACGCGCAAGAACCACTCAGTCGCACTCGCACGCGACAAGCCCTTCGGACAATTTACGGAATTAAAAGTAGCCATGCCCCCAAGCCTTTTATTACTGCTATCGAATCGTGGCTTCTGCTTGAGTTATGTCATCATAAATAATCGCCACCTTGTCTGCAGTGATGCGTTTTACTGCTACTGCTCCTGCTATATTACACAAAGAGCAAGGAAAATTATTATCCCTATATGTCGATGAAGAGCGGCACTTGGTTAATACAGGGCGAAGTGGTAAGAAATATACATTACGCTATAAAAATGATGTGCAAGAATTTTACATATAATTCCAATCGTTGCTTCGCCACGAACTGGGGGTCACATTGTACTAAAGTTGAAACTTGTTGCTTCGGGATGCCCGAAGGTGGAGGAGGAAATAGGCAATAAAAACTCGCCGCTTTCTGATTAAATTTAATTATCGCACTCTCTTTTTCATGACACTCTCAAAATTAAGTCAGCAATATAGGCCTTGTATGCATTGTACCTACCTACTCTCTCTCTCACAGTATGTAGTTCGCATGACTTACTGTTCGTATGTACATACTACATACATTAGGTCGCTTCAAAAGTTTGCACTTTTGTACCCTACCGACTATAGTTAGCGTTACTTACGATCGAATTTGTTCGGTGTAGATAAATAAGTTGCTGACGAGTTTTAACGAGCAGCGCAAATAAAATTTGGCTTTTATCAAGAAGCCCTTACTTTTTTATGAGCGCGTGGTTCAGCCAGCAGACTCTCATTCAGCGTTAGATTCCAAAGGGCACAAACCGTGGGGTGCATTGGACCACCACTGCTCAGTTCAGTGACATTTTCTGACAGGGTGACTTCCTCCACTGCAGGGTGATAAAACGCGCAATAGCCCGTCATCACGACGAATTGTCCAACTAAATTGCCGGTGCGGTAACTTGATCAGACACGGCTTCTTTCACTACTTCTTGAGCTATAACTATACATACGTAAAGGCCTACATACGTTGCGTGTGGTGTTCGTCCAGTTAGTACGCGAAAGAACTTTTATGACGTTAAAAACAGACATATATACTGTACGTACGTACGTACCGCATGTACTACACTACGTGTACTGCTGCGCCATACATAGTGTAAGAACGTACAATATGTATGTATATAATAGCAACGTTATGTATGCGCTTATGCACTTGTTCTGTATGTGTACTGTATGTGCATAGGTAGGTGGTACAGTGGGTTAGATCGAAACAGTCGGTAGCCAGGCACAAAAAAGCGTGCCGTACAATACTGTACCTATCACATTATATAGGTGCTAGCGTGTGCAGTACGACATTGAGCTGCACTAAGAATATGATGGTGAAATGACAGTGAATGACCGCCTGGCTGCCTCCATCAGTTGCAGCTCCACCTTGAAACGCCTGCTGCATTTCCCCATCATCTGGATGTGGTACTTTGTCTTCGCAGGTATCAGAGCATTCCTTTTGTGTCTCGAAGCGATTGCTGTTTCCTTCGCAGCCCGTGTAACTGAAGCGCTCGCAACGCTGCGAGGACATGTTGAACGCATATTTCTGCTCGTTGGTCAAACAGTCGCCAGCTTCAATCGGCTGGTTGCATCGCATGAAGTCTTCACACATCTGAACAGGGCGTTTTTGCACGCGTCTTGTATACATGCGTTTAGCGCATGCTGTTACGGCAGTACACTATGCACGTATGTATATGTACAGTACTGTGCGTACGTACGCACCTGGTCACACTCCTTCTTCTCGTCAAAGCGGTTGGTGTTCCCATTGCATCCACTGAAGGTAAATTCCTCACACTGCGCAGCCGTTTCGTTGTATCCATACACGGTGAAGTTACCGGTGCAGTCTCCAGTCTCCAGGGACTGCAGGCAGCGCTTTCTGACCAGGTAGGGATGCTCGCATTGGGTCCAGCAGTCACGCACACTGTCGAAACGGTTGGTGTTACCCCCGCAGCCTCCGTAGATGAATTGCTCACACCGGTTGCTTTCGGAGTTGAAGCCGTACACGAGGAAAAAGCCGTAGCAGGGACCAGACTCTAACGGGAGATAGCACTTATCGTGATCCTCTGCCGTCGTTGCTAAAATTGGTGAAATTATACGAGCTAACAGTGTGCAAGTACAGATGCTTGCAGGCATGCACATTAGTACCGGACGCTACCGGACTGTACTGTACCTTGACGTGACATGTCGTGAGAAATTATAGAATACGGAAAGTCTTGTATATTGTACCTGAAACTGACAGTTTCAACAGAAATACAAGCAAAAATCCCATGGCTTCGGAATCGAGCTGGTGACTAGCCGCAAATGTTTGCCATCACTGGAATACGTATGTATGTACTGTACGTAACACTGTAACGTCAAAAGCACCAAAAGTCAGGCGTACTAACATTTGGTTCACCATGTGTCAATTTGTCATTCACTTCTTCTTTGTACTTTTTGTACTGTGTACAGCCGTTCTAATCGAAAATTTGTCTTCGTACGGCTTAAGTTTTGGGAGCTCGTCTATTTGTGTGCATGTCCAGTAAAAGTCTTCTTCTACATACATGCCCTAGAGATACGTACTGTACCTGTACTGTACACTACTGTTGCGGGCATTGTACTCTACACTCTACTCACTTATGTTGCCGACGTACATAGCTGAACTATGTTGCGCTAATGCGAGGAATGGAATTTTCTCAAAGAAAACACTTGCGAAGTGGAACCTGTTCTCTGTTGCTTTTGATGTTATTTTTGGCGACATGTCGACTGCGCTGTGCTGGCCTACTGTGTGGCCTACTGTACGTATATCGTACAGGTACTGAGACCTCGTATGATACAAGCTCGTCGTTTCTAGCTAAAGTGAAAGAGACTTTTGAACTGGGTGTCAGCTATTGCTGAAAGCTCCACAACAACTTGGTGATATTTTTATTTCCGATCTGTTGACAGACACCATCTGTGGCGTTGTCGACGGCAGGCAAGGACCCAACCGCGACGTGGTGTACTATATCACATTAGCGGAAGACAAAGAACGGCACTTCAGACTGCAAACAGTTTTCAAACCACTTCTTATACGCACGATAATAGGCATGCAGAAAACAGGCTTGAAACAAAACCGGAAGGTATCGCTTTCTTACTGTAGTTCGGTTGATGCAAACATCCACTTCCAAGGTGTGTTTCTTGCCATACAGCACCTTGCAGTGTACTGGGTATGTATATAAATAGTGAATATGTATACGTACGTATGTAACGTACCCTACAATGAGTAGCTGTATCTATCCTACGTTGCCGTACGTTTGAAATGTGGCTCCTTTACCGACAGGTGGTGACAATCTGTGTGCGATTTGTACAAGGTCGCAAAGTTGTATCTTCAGCCGTGTGGTGGCCGTGGGTGCATGGTGTGTGGTACCAGACGACAAACTTTGCGCCAATGCCAACATAGAAAAGAACAGCAAGGGCGAACTCTTCTTCCCTATGACATACGACCATTACAGTTCAACACGCAGCGGAGCGACCACTGTCTTTCTATGCCAAATTATCTCGCGCTAATGTACTGCACTTTCAAAAGTTACAGCTCTTTCATGTGATATGATCTCTCTGCTGGCATTTAGTGCTCTCTTTTGTCAGTTGCTCTATGTGAGTGCAAAGCCACCACGACCACAAAGGGACGACATTCACGTCAGTAAGTGTGTGTATGTGTGTAGGTAGATATGTACCTTATTTATGTATTTATTTATTTATTTATTTATTTATTTATTTATTTATTTATTTATTTATTTATTTATTTATCTATTTATTTATTCTTAGGCTACTTGCGCTGTTTGTGTTTTCAGAGCCGCCATGTTGGTTCGACGCAGGGGTAGACTATCCTCAGAATGACCTCGGTCCATACCCCAAAGTAGTGCGGAATCCGGCGGAGTGCTGTCGTCTGTGCCGTTACAATGAGTACTGCCAGGTCTTCTCGTTCGATACTGTGACCGGGCGCTGTTGGCTGAAGCGACCCAACTACTACATCAAGCGCCGCCACCACCCAGAGAGGGTCAGCGGAGGTGTGAGTCCGTTAAAACGGGTGCCGCCTCCGCCTCCTCCGCACGAGACCTACAGATCCTACGGGCGTTACGGCAAGTATCAGAAGCACTACGGCGGCTACGGATATTACAGTCGACACGGCAGATACGGTCCGTACAATTACCGGCATTACGGATACAGTTACGGCGGCCAGTACAGAGCGCCTCCGTATCCGCCGCCTCCGCCTCCTCCGCGTCGTGGACCCTCGAGAGTGTGCTTCGAGTTTGACGACTACTACAATCGCTACTCGCCGCCCCCACCACCTCCTCGTCCATATAGAAACTAAGTTTCAGCTACACACACACACCTCTCTTTGAGCATTCGTACATGTACCTAATGTAGCCAAGGTGAACGGAAAATGCCTGTGCATGAATAACAGTGTGAACGTAACAACTATATAGGTACATAAGGTACGTACGTGATGTACATTTTGTATGAAGTCGTGTGTATGTGCATAATACGTGCATGCAGCCCTTTTTAATAGGTAGTGTAGTACAAACGTACTTATGCATACCACGTTCATCCGCGTCATTTTCTTTCTGTGTCCACTTCCACTTATGATATGTACGTACGTAATGAGCCTGCAGTGAGTTATATTACATGCAGCTTACAACGTACAAAGTACGTACGTACGTACTGTACACAACTTTGATTTGCATTTTCTCATATGTTCAGCACAACTTGAAATAATGGAAAAACATTCATATGTACAGAAGGAACAACAGCATTGAACCCAATAAGACCAAACATAGTAAATTACGGGACCAACTACAATGGATGTTGACCGCTGCATTTTCCATAGCATGATGTGGCAGCGTCTCTTCCATTCCGTCCTGCTCGCTTTCTGCCGACACGTTTGTCTCTGGCTCAGCTTCTTCCTCATCCTTCGGCTCCATCATGTCCATGGCCTCCATATATTCACGATAGCTTCTGTAGGTTTTTACGGTGGTAGTAGCAGGGATGGGTCGTGGCGCAGTGGTACTGGAACTGAGCTGGGGGAAGCTGATGCGTATGCCTTGGTGCTGCTGGTTCGACTCTGACGGTAGCCGTATTTTCGTCCGCGGCTCTGAGAATGTGATGGTTTCCGCCAACTTGGGGTCGAAGCTGGATTCTGGCAGTTTATGGCCGATCTCGTTGCTGTGTTCGTGATCGTGACGGATGTCCTGGTGCCGTCTTTCTGTCGGTTGCAGTTCAGCAGCAACTCTTAAGACGCCGGAATTTAGCTGGGTGGGAGGTGGAAGCGGTGCGCCAATGCGATCCCCTGCTTTTTCGTGATGTATGGTATGCGAAGGGCCAACAATCTGCGGACTGCTGAATCGTTCCTCTTGCCGGCGATGAACCGGTGCGAAAAGTTCCGGACCCACCGGCGCCCAGATTTTTCGGAATATCGACGTGGTGTTGTTGCTGCCAGTGGTATGCGGAGACTGTGGCAGGGTTGTGGCAGGAGCAGTGGTGATATGATAGCCCGGCCAGTGCGGGTCAGTCTGCTCTGTAGTGGGTGAGCGAGGTGGCGGCAGGTAAATTCTAGGCTTCTCCCCATCTGGCAAGGAATGATCAGGTCCCATAGTACGTCGAGTTACTGTGAAAGCTTCCTGCCTGGCCATCACATCCTCTGGTGTCCAGAAATTCTCCCACGGATCCTTCGTGGAAGTTGCAGTACTACTCGAGGTTATGGTCGTTGTGGTTGTCGTTGTGGTTGGCATGACTACTTTGCTCGTCGCAGGAGCGTTAGCAGTAGTTTTCCTCGTGGAGTTGTTGCGAATCATCACGTTTTTCAGCCAGGGTGGTATACGATGGCGCCAGATATTCGGCGCTGGAACCACAAATGGATTGAGAGGCGGCGTGGGTGCAGTCCTCGCTTCGAGAGGCGGCAATGTTTTCCTTCGCGCTCCTGGTGGAATAACTACCGATTGCTCTGCTGAAGGCGCAACAATGGACAGCGGAGGCTCATCCAAGCTCCTTGGAGCTGCAGCTGACACAAAACTTGGGGCGAATGTTTCACCGCTACTCGATTCAGTTGCCAGATCGGTATCCGATGATACAGTGGATTGTGAGGTGGTAGCTTCCTCGCTAGGTGCCTGCGTATGCAGTACTGCATTCTTTCTGGTAGCTTCCAGTGTACTGTCTGATGCGGTCATATTCTGACCATCAACAACAGACGTGAACAAAGGTGTGGGAAAGGCGCGATGTTCTTCAGGTTTGTTCTGAACGAGATGTTTCGCGACGAAAGCCCAGAGAATTCGCTCCAGCGCTTCTTTCACCCGTCCTTCGACGAACTTTTTCTTATGAAGCTCGAACGTCTTCGACACGGTATCCGAGCTGATGGTTGTTCCGGGACCGGACAGAATGTAAAACTGACGATCTCCTCTCGAGTAGAGGAATATCAGGTAGGCTCTACAGTTGCGATTCAGCTTGTACTTATCCCTCAGAGCGTGTGCGTAGTCCAGCAGATCTTTCTGTTTGATTCCCTCTCGAATTCCGTCGAATTGGTGACCTACAGTAATCCGTTCTGCCAATGCTACGAAAATGTCCCATTGTGCCCGCCTTTGCGTGGCGGCGCATAGCAGAGCTCGCTGGCTGGAGATTTGCATGATGCTCGCTATGACATTTCGAAGTTGAACCCTGTCTACAGCGGTCAAAATGGAGTCCGGATCGCAAACGCGGCTTGGTCCGGCGTTTCCGCAGATCTCGTGATCGTAGACTGGATTTGGATAGAATTCAGCTGGCCAAGCGTCTTCGCCATTCACTGATAACGGCAGCAAGAAGAGTTGTATCAACAACGGTAGTAGCATACCGTTGATCTGATAGAGTATAATCTGTCTGATGATCTCGGATTTCGTTGCGAAAAGAAACAAAAACAACAACGGCGACGCAAAACAGTTTTTATTGCGTCTGCGGTGTGCAGTTCCGGTGACAATAGAATAGTAATGTTTTGACAAGATGAGGGCCGGAGACAACTACGTTTGTACGTCCGCGACGAAATGAAACAACCGAAATCCCACAGTGTCCTAGTGGAATATCTGTGCGTAGTATGACTGACAGGCGCGGTTTGGTGGTGGGATACGGACGAGAGAAAGATGGAAAATCTGAGTCAGGGCCAAATCTTGTCGTCGTCGTCGGATATTCGTGCGTGGTATTGGACCCGTTCGGCTCGCGCGATTTTGCTCGTCCCACTGTGCCGACAAGATTGCGCGAGGTTTCGCTTGTTATAAGTGACTATTGTCCGCGCGATTTGCCCGTCCGGCGGCGAGAGAGAGTTCTGTTCTGCGGTTTGCGCCTGCCTATACGACTCAGTCCGACAAGGCGCGACGATGACCTTTCAGATGAAATAACCGAATACGCGCGACTTTTTCTCTCCTCATTCCGTCCATTCGTCCATGTCGCGCGCTGTCCGTCCCACCCTTTTTGCACCTTCTCCATATGCATCTCTCTTCCCTCTCTGCCGCGATCGAAGTTTCCAGCAGTGTCCATGTCCATCCATACTATTGGGAGAAGTTCTAGTCTCCGTTCCACTCGTGTCCCGGCGGCTGAAAACTTGATTGCACAGTAGAAGCGGTAACCGACGGCGGGGTTGGCGGCAGGGAACAATGTCTCACGTCGTCCATTCTGCTCACGGGGCGCGGCGGCGACGGTCGGCTAAAAGCGATCGACGACGAG
This sequence comes from Epsilonema sp. ZAB3_2, assembly GCA_030247985.1. Taxonomy (NCBI): domain Eukaryota; kingdom Metazoa; phylum Nematoda; class Chromadorea; order Desmodorida; family Epsilonematidae; genus Epsilonema; species Epsilonema sp. ZAB3_2. The sequence continues at coordinate 78,639 of JASAMW010000740.1, forward strand.
CGTTTTCCTTTTCTGGGTGACGTGTCCCGCTCCTTTTTTTCGGCACGCAATACCAACCATCTGTCTATGGAAAAGGGATTTTGTGTGCAGATATTTTCTTCAGCGGTTGACTCGTGTGTCGTGTCCATATTTTGGGCCAGCCACTGCATACGTGTACATGTGCGAGTTTTAGGCGTTTTGCAACAAACCGTCACTTTTGTGTGTCGAACCGTGAACACGAGGTGTATCGAGGGGCAAATTAGCCACTTCCTTTTGGGTTGCGCCGATTCTAGTCCCACATTTGAGAAGAAGGTTATGGGTATTGGATCTGTCTAAACGCCGATTTGTCGCGTGGTGTCATGCACCGTGCACCTGGCCTCTGCCCAAAGTGCCACTTTTCTACCCTCGCTCCCTTGTCTTCCATCCAAGGTGACAATACAGGCCAGGGACGAGACATGACGCAACACAACTTCACATACGTACGTACACACTAGTACCTATATGTTGGTATCTATCGAAGGGCACGGGACTAACGAATTACCGATTTTTTTGAGTTTTTTGTACTACATGTAGTGGGTTTAGAACCTTTGACTAACGATAAATATGTGTCACGCACGATGTCACGGGATTCTGCTAAACCAGAATTTTCTTGCAGCCGACTCTTCAGGACACAGCTCAAGACGTTGAAAGTTGAGACGCATTGCGGCGGGAGACGTCCAAATTCAAAGCAAATAATAGAGCACAAATATAGCTGACACACATTACTTATTGCCTTCAGCCATGCTGCTTCCAGACTCTATCGTGTTAAACTTTATGCAATTTTTGGATGCAAAATCTCTGGTTTCAGCATCTGGAGTCTGCTTTCAATGGAACAGAGTTGCGTATGACAGATTCCTCTGGAGACGATTGTTTCAATACGATTTTCTAAAGCGTATCGATATTTTGCGACCACTTTCTTTTCTAGAATGGCGTCAAGAATATGAACGTCTCATGGTCGAAACGCCATCAGTATGCATCCAAACCATCTACCATCATATCTCTGAAGTTGTGCACTTGGCCATTTCCATCGATGGCCAACTCATGGCAAGTTTATCGAAAGATCAAAAGCTGGCACTTTGGAATTTCTCCAATCCTGAAGGGAAATTGCAGCTGGTTGGAAGCTTTCTCCTGCGCGATTTCAGCATTTTTTGGCATTTTCCTCGCAGCTGCGAATTTTCTCCAGCTGATTCAACCATTTTGTTTGTCGCTGGAAACCAGGGTGGAACTCAAGGTCATGCAGCCATCTTCAAGCTTGTTACTGTGCCTAATTCAACGCAGCTAATATTGAAACTGGTTACAACGACATTCTTCGATCCTTGCATACATTGCTTTGCTTGGATTACTTCAACTTCTGCAAAAAGTCAGAATAATTGCTTATTCATCCGGTTTGATCAAGAAGCGGGGCTAATGTCCTGGAGCTTCCATCTGCTCAACATGATCACTGGAGCAGTGAAACGCTGGTTCAGGTCGTCTTTTCACGATATAGGCCTACCGTACTTTCTGTACACTGCAAGAGGAGAAGCAGGAAGCATTCTCATAGTTTTTGCACTGAGAATCGCTGGATCCAATGAACCTGGGAAGAATTTTGTGGCCATTCATCGGGTGACTAAGGAGGAACTGGAAAATGATGCGTTGGCTGAGAACGATGAGGAAGAAACTCCTAGAGACCCCGAAGCTGTGATCGATTGCAATGGTTACATCGTGGGGATGAGGCTTGCAACTGCGGATGTGCTAATTGTGACCACTCGAAGTATGTAGTAAAAGCCAGGCAAGGGAACCTGTTCGAACAAAATGCATGGAGAAATATTCTTTTTTTCAGATTGGAAACGAAGAGCTGGAGAACATCTAAACTCTCAACTGGACACTGCCTGCTCCATTCAGATGATCGACTTGAGCACATTTCAACTGATACCTGATGAGCTGTACGCAGGCTCCAGTGCAGTCAATCACAAATCCGCCGTTTGCAGCGATGGGCTGGTGGCTTGCGGGTCCACTGGACCAGTGGTCAACCTATGGTCCAGAGAATACAGATGTCTGGTCAGAAGTTTGCAGCATCCACTAGCTGTGGACTGCCTTCTCTTTCATCCATTCAGCAATGGACAGATGCTCATCACCGCATGCGAAGACTCGGTAATCCGAGTTTGGACAAGCAAACACAGAGTGTATGAGCGATCATCAATGGTATCAATTGATGAGGAAAGGAAATTAGTGTAAATAAGGACAGTCATGAAGGGCAATCTAAAAATATGATACCGACTGTAGACCGTCATTTTTGTTTCCTGCCTCGTGCTGGCTTCCGCATGTGTGATAATACGGAACTACATATACCTATGTATGTGCATAGCCTACTACTGTACGTCATACATTATGTACTGTACATAGCACGAAAATTCCCAGAACAGCAACAGCGTAACAGTACAGTACGTAGTACGTGCGTAGTACAATAAGTGTATTACCTGTCAAAGTACGTTCGTACATAGTGCCGTCATAAAAGACAGATAAAATGGAACGCGATTTGATCATCATTCCTTATGAAAGGCGTAGGTATGCACGTACCGTAGTATGTGTAGGTAGGTATCTACATAATTATGTGCCTACCACGTTAACCGCTCCCAGGTCCATCTAGCTAGATCTACAATGTGTAGGTAGTTCCATTTCGTGGACTACTGGAATTATTCGTGAAGTATTTGGTTTTTGTCGACTTTCCTGTGCGTTTTGAAAATAAAAGTGGAAAAGTGGAGCTAAAAATAGTAAAAAGGCAACAACGAAATGCGCGTCAAATGCAGAAGCAGAATACATACAGCACAAAATTTATTATCTAGCTAGATGGACCGGGAGCGGTTACCGGGGTATCTATATGTACGGTACATCTATATGTTATATCAACGGCCGTGCTTCATAGCTCGAATCTGCGCTTGTCGTCGCCTGTCTTCCGCCTCTTGCTGCAGTTTCCGGCGTTTCTCCAGCTCCTCTTCTTGTCCTCTCCGCTTCCTCTCCTCCTCTTCTTCCGCCCTGCGTCTACTCAGCTCTTCTCGTGTCTGTTCTTGCCTCCATCTCGTCTCCAGTTGCACTTGCTGTCTGCGCACTTTGGCCTCAAAATTGCGGTAGCTGCTGTGGTGCCGTCTTTCAGCTTTCTCCTGCTCCAGTTCCTTCAGCCTTGCCACCATCCTTTCAGCGCCTTCTTTCCTCTCTTGTGCAGCCGCCTCCGCTTCCGTGCGACTTCTCTCCAACTCATTCTCCATCCTCTCTCGCAGTTCCTGCTCCGCCCTCTCCGCTTCCTGTCTTCTTCGCAGCGTCTCCTCTGCTTCTTTCGCCTTTCGCCATCTTTCCACCTTCTCCTTCTCCTCTCTCCGTCTTCTGTCCGCCGCATCCCTCCACTCTTTCTCCCTCTCCAGCTGTTCTTGCCGTCTCTTTTTCCGCAATCTCGCTTCCTGTTGACTCAGTTCAGCCGCATCTCTTTCGTCGAAAAGTTGCTTCTTCTTTCCAGCTTCTCGCCAGTTAAATAGCAAGACAAGGTCACGAAGCCAACGAAATCGCTCCTGCTTCTCCATAACTGGTCGTTTCAGAGTCAGAATTGTTGCAATTTCGTGAGATAAAAAGCCACGTATGCCGGGTAGCTAACAAAGTAGATGGTGAAAAATAATAAGGCTTTCCTGTGTAGATTCCGTATCTCACTTAGGCGAGTTCACCGAGTAGTAACAAGCTGCTTTGCAAGTTGTTGAATATTGCATACATGAACCGGACGGAGAATTATTCCGCTTGACTACCCGCCGGGGCTAATTTTGATATTTTATCAGCCGCTTCCTGCCCTGCCAGTATTCCACGTACAATATGCACTTTTTATAGCAGTTTTCAAATTTTACTTCCGTCTGATAAAATTAGACGAGCTGGCGTTGGCTGTGTACAATACGTACGAGGCGCCGGGAACAGTAATAACAGTACACTTTTTCGCAGTCCCTTCGCCTACCGTATTTACCGGTGCATAGCCCCAATGCCCAATGCATAGCCCCACGGCCCACATTGGCAAAACTAAACGTAAAAAAGTCCAATGCAGCCCCTATGCCATTGAGGGTACCTGAAGCTACCTATACAGTACGCAAGCTGGTCGTGAGGTACCCATAGCAATTCCTCTCAAATGCACAAAATCCCATGCATAGCCATTAGCCACCACCCTTCACCCCCAACCTCTCAAATGCACAAAATCCCATGCATAGCCACCACCTTCCCCCCCCCCCCCCCCCCCCAACTGCCTATTGCGTAGCCTCGTGTACATAAGGTAGGACCTCTTAATTTTGCGGGGCTATGCGCACCGGTATATCGGTATTTTATCACATATGTACTGTAGACCAACCTCTTCAGCAATTCATGTTTTGTTGTTATTTTCGAGGAAAAAGAGTCTTGGACGGTAGGAAAGCAGAGTCGTTCGGAGTGGCACCTAGTTTTCACTTGGAGTATTAGAGGCCAAAATAAAAAGGCAACGAGTTCCGAGGAAAATAACGTGGCAGCAAAAGGCGACGGAATTACATTAGATTAACGAACGAAGCATGTGTCTGGCTCGCAAGCATTCGATGTACTTACATGTACGACGCAGCGCGTAGAATACGTAGTATGTATGCCACGGCGGCCCTATTGGAACAATGGCAGGCAGAGCGCCTAAACCACATAAGGAATGCTGCGAGAGCCTTTTTCAAGCCTCACCAACGAAACGGCCATGGAAGTTGCTACGATATCTCGACCTTTCGGATATAGAAATTACTCCAGTGCATGAACAACGTTAGGAGATAAGGGGACAGAAATCAATCGGTTTCCTGTTGACGACCGCGTTGACAGGCCACATTTTTCGATATTTTCTCTTTATGAACAACATTAGGCTTTGGGTGGGTATGTGCGGCATGTAAAATAGCACCACCCAGGAGGCCAGCTGCTTCTTCTATCTTCTCCGGCGATACTCGACATAAATTGATCGGTGGAGCAAACAGAGGATTTGCGAAGAAGAAGAAGATGCAAAACAAAAGCTCAAAAGACGAAGAACGTGAAAGAAATGAACTCTGTAATATTATTATGTATAGCAACGTTGCTACTGGACTGGACTCAAAAGCTCTAGCATACAGACTTTAAAAGCAGTAGAATACGGTGACAGCTGCAGCAGCTTTATTCGACGAATAAAGTCGAAGTGTGCATTTAACGCGCAATGTTACGGCGTGTTGTAAAGTACATTACTGTAATCATCCTCTCTATAATCTTATATGTATATTTCTGACAGCACCATGGAACGAAGCGAGGGTGCTTTTCCTCTGGGTCATTCACAGACAACTTTATAGTTGTCTATGCTCTCGTATTGAATTGCGCTCGGCTTGTTGGACCTGCAATGGTCCATGAAATGTCTTTTCCTAAACTTCGCAAAAAAAATTTCTAACAGCACCAAATAGATGAGCTCAACACGTATCGAAACGAAATTTTTTGCGAAGTTTAGGAAAAGACATTTCATGGACCATTGCAGGTCAAACAAGCCGAGCGCAATTCAGTACGGGAGCATAGACAACTATAAAGTTGTCTGTGAATGACCCAGAGGAAAAGCACCCTCGCTTCGAATGTGGGCAGTGTTTATGCACATGCCAAAATGTAAGACATTTCTTACAGAAGATTATGGACAAATACCAACGCACATTATCTACATACATACGTTTATATTGATAGTATGCCTCTACACAAGGTTCTTTTGCTCCCTGAAACCTTTTTTGTCGTACGTTACATGTACAGAGTGTTTCATAGAGATGTAACAGGGCGACATTTTTCAAAGTGCCGGAGCCGGAGCCGGAGCCGGACCTGAAAAATTGCCCCGGCCGGAGCAGGAGCCGGAGCCGGATCCAAGCCCAGAAAATACTGTAGCAAACTACTGTAGGAAAAATGCGCAACAATATTGATCATTTGATTGCTGCCATAATGCGATACAAAGGGAAAAATGGACAAATTGACTCAAATGCGACTGTCTGAGCACTGCAAAACAGTCTCATTCAAAAGTTTTGCAACAATTTTTCATCAATTTTGATGGAAAAACCTCATTTTTGAAGGGGGCAGTCAGAAAAAAGTGAAAAAAGATAGACCGTGGATCCGGTACCGGATCCACCTTTATTATGCCGGAGCCGTAGCCGGATCCAAAAATATGCCGGGATTTACCGGAGCCGGGGCCCCTGTTACATCTCTAGTGTTTCATAATAAAAAGCGACTGGCAACCCCAGCGGCAGTATGGTGCGCCCGCTCGCTGGTTTCTAAAGGCACCAGTGCTTTCCTTCGGGTCAGCACACCCCGACCAGTGGTCGCTGATGGCTGTTCGGCTTCGTGCCAGGCCCTTCCCTGGTTCGGGCCATTGTTGGTCATGCCTTGTGGCACTGGACTGGCCCACCATAACGGGCGTTGTTAAAGGTTCGGAGGAGACTAGGTGGGTTTCACCTACAGCCGACCCTGTGGGGTACGGTCTCGCCAAAAAAAAAACAAAAAAAAGACCAGCTTTCAACGCCTCGATTTTTGACAGCCGAAGACAGTGTTTGAGCAACTTCTACTCGACCTATGAAGCTAAAATTTGCACAGATCATCTGTGAAGCCTCAGCTACATACTAAGTACATGAAGAACTGCATAAAAATCTAATGTGTAGTTCGAAAGTTACATCGGCATGGAAAGCTGGTCGGTTTATTAAGAAAAACCCAGTCCTGTACGTATACATGTGCAGTGTACACAATTACGTAGATAAGGCTACAGTATAAGGTTAAGTATTGAGAGGTGGTAAGGGTCTCCGCTGATCCGCCGGTACTCGAATCATAGGCAACTGACTTGGCGTCGGCTTCTTGCTGCTCAATGGCACCGGTCGCCTGGGTTCGCCTCCCACGTAGACCCCGCCCGGACCTGGACCAATGTTCATGTGGGTTGGAGGAAAGGAAGGGGGTCCTGAAGTGGAGCTCATTCTCGCGGCTGGTTGATTCTGCTGACGGCTTACGATCGGGGGCAGCGGTTCGGCTCTCTTGCTGTCCATCCTATCCGACCGACTCTGATCACGTTGTTTCTGCTGCTGACTGCGACTCGCTGAGAATAGCTTCACCTTCTGAATGAAATTGTTCACTTTGGTTGCGCGCTTGCCTCCTCCTTCTCCGCCTCTTTCTTCCTCCTCAAAGCGAGACGAGAACTTCTGATGGTGGGCCAGGTTGCGATTTCGCCTTGCTTTCTGTCTAAATAATAGGCCGCAGTAAAATTACGTAATTGTGCTTCATTTTGAATAGGCTCAAACAGACTCTTTACTCGAAGTTTGGTGATACACGGTGTATGTAAAAAGTCCGTTACTTACTTGCCACAGCACAGATAAATCAGCACCATGAGGAGGAGGGAAATCAGTGCGACCGCTGCCAGGGATACTATCAGAGGAACAAGCCAGACGTTTTTGTCTATCCGAAAAGAAAAGATACGCCAACGTAAGATTGTCATCCTTTTGTCCAGCTTTATATTTATTTTTGAAAGCTCGCTCAGTACTCTATTTTTATGCTTCTTTCTGTCACCTATTCATTCACATGAAAGGGGACATGAACGATGAAAGGCGGTTTACTGTAAGAATGTGCTTTACCTGCTTCTGTTTCCTTAGTTGTGGTGTCAAGTAATGAGGAGTTTGTCGAGCTAAAAGCACCTGCTGCTTCAGTTGTTTTGGGCGAAGAAAGACTAAGCGTGGTCGTAGTCGTCGAAATGCCAACTGTTTCATTCATTTGTATGGGATTCTGTTTGCTTCATTTGTCGTCAAAGCTTTTATCTTTTCTAGAAGCCGAGATACGCAGAAAGACAAAATCGCCAAGCCTATTGACGTCAATTCTAGCGGATTGCAAGAAGTCTAGCAGATGCAACAAGCGATCACAAATATACTTACACACACAGGAATGTCGCTTCAAATAATACTTTTTGTTAGGCTAATTCATTATCTATTAGCCTATGTATGTACGTATGACATGACCATTACGTGTGTGCACATGTGCCGACAATATTATATTATGCAACGTTCGACAATAATATTGTATCGGATTTTCTGTCATCTAGGTACGTACGAAGCCCTTGCGTCACATTATAACCATGGAAACGACAAGGTTCAATCAGAAATGAGAGTGACTTTCACATATTACGACAGAGACGCCATGAAAGTCAAGGTAATCAAAAAAAGCAACGGAATTGTTACGACCACCGCTATTTCGGTAGATGGAGTTGTTGCCTGGAATTTCCGATGCATGAATAAGTGATGCCATGCCTTGCCCATCAATATTGGTGTGACAATGTGATATGTTTGGTGATAAAGATCTCTGGAGTCTAGCATTGTAAGCCAGCGTTAACATGAAGTTTCTTTATTGTTTGCTTGCAGCACATCGATAAAATATAATATGGAAGAACGACGATAGATTGTACTTAGTACAACAGTAGGTTGCGGTAAACGTGTATTACTGTACGAATTAAGTGAAAAGAAGCCACACACGACACATGGTCCGATACTATTTATTGGTCAGGCATGAAAACCAGAAAGTACATTTTTCCGACACGTATAGGAATAACATCATCAATAATAATGCACTCAATAAATTTTTAAAAAAATTGAAGCCAACCCAAGAAAATGCAAGTAATGTTTTTACCGACCGATATAAGTGCATACAAGTTGTATGTAGTAAGGCACCATTTGTACAGAAAGTACAGAACACATCGAAGTCACCGAAGGCGGAAGAACAAAACCATTATGACCTACTATCTACGACGTAATAACAAAGCACACACACTACCTACTTTGATCAAATAAAAATACGAGACCCATGCCTTTGGCTAAAAAATGGACAGATAGCCTATATACTTTCAGCAGTACAAAATACGGATATATTATACGGAAAAGTAGCTGTGAAGAGAAAGAAAACCAAGGCAAGACACAGCTGCCCAACAATCCGACAAATTATCACACAGTTTCTTTCAGTATTTTCTGATTATACGTACGCAAGCATTATGCACTCCGCCCACCCACACACTTCTGAAAAAACAAAAAAGCTGCAACCTGCAATCCTGACAATACTGTTGGATGTCATATCATCTAGGCATGCACTAAGGAATGTGCCAGTGTCACATATTAATATATGAGGGAGTGTAAAAAATCTCCGACGTGTACAATATTGGGCAAGTTGGTAATAAATGTGTGTACACGCGCACGAGCACATCTAGTCAGTAGACTGACACTGGACCACCAGAACAGTTACATAGCCCAATATTTAGTCCAGATCCAATTGGGCGAATAAAAATATTGAAAACTATGCGACACTTACATACAATGGTCTAGCTGGTCTAATGTACAATACATCGCAAAGACTTCCATGGTGAATGGTCACAAGTCACAACGCATCCCATCCCAAGCCATCCTTACCGCTCGAAAAGAAAAGCCCCAAGAAAGCAACAAAAACAACCAAACTGCACAACATCACACGGTATTGGATATGAGCCCGTACGAAATATACACATCGCAATATATTGCGGAGCACAAAATGCCTCGGGCCTCTACACTACAGTAATCCAAAGAGAAAAACAATGGGCACACAGTCTGTCGGATAATAACAGTCATCGATTGTCAGTCAGATTCGCATCATCAATAGCTGCTATATCCTGTACATAATGCAATGAAACAAGTGCGATGGGAATCCCTGGGTCGTCTCGCGTTCTCTTATTTGGAAAGAGCTGTCGTTTAGCTATCGAGTTGAGTACCTTCCGTTCTTCAAATTTATGTCGCCCTTGCGTAAGTCATGCGCCATTCTCTAAAGCTGATGGTTAGCTGCCGTGGTCTGTTTCTTGTTAGCTGCTCCTTGGTACTGGAAGTAGGTGGTCTCCAGGAGATCTTCCAACAGCTCTTTGATGCCGCCGCCGGCAGTTTCTGCATTGGCCGGCTCTCCGTTCTGCAGATAGCGAATAGCCTTCTCCTGACAGGCGAGCAGCTTCCTCTCCAGCACTTCGCACTGCTCGCGCATCAGGCGATTCTCCCCCTCGTAGCGCCGAATGTTGGAGTCCAGTGTGCTCACCTGGTTCTCCAGTCGACACACCTTGTTCTCCAGACTCGACACTTTGCTCTCCAGGAACTTGTTCCGGTTGTCCGCCAGACCGATCTTGCCTTTCAGCACCTGCAAACACAGTCAACACATTACACGATGGCAATGTAATGTACAGTGCATGCATATACGTAAGTACTGTACAATAGCACATTGTAAATGTCTATTTGTGTGCGCGTACATACATACATACGCTACATTCTCTTTGAATAGGGTAAGGTATACGTATGACACACGCATGCATAAACATAAGCTAAAGGTAGGTACCTGACAGTCGAAGCACTTGTGTGGACTGGATCCGTCGCTGCCGGCGGACATGGGCGGGCCGGAGCCGCTGGTCTGGGAGTCGCTGGCAGCCGGCGACGCCTGACTCCCACCCTGATTCACAATCGTAGTGGCGGTGTTGGAGGCCACTGTCGCCGTGGCCGTCGCCATTTGCGGAGCAGCCAGAGAGCTGGCGATGTCATCGATAGATTTCGACGCCCTGCCCGTAGCCGCCGGAGTACCGGAAGTCGCCGGGGAATTCGCTGCCACCGCAGCCACGTGATGATGGGAATGATTGTGATTGGCTGCTGCTTCTTTGGCGTGGCCTCGACTGTGGCGACGATTGTGATGCTGATGATGATGATGATTGGTGACGGCCACAGGTGACGGATGCTGGCGTTTGCTGGTAGTAGTAGTTGCGGTTGCGCTGCTGCTGGTCACGTGTCCGAGACTGGCCCAGAAGTTGGCGAGCGCCTCCGCCGCTGCCGCCGTCGACTGCTGCTCCTCCTTCGCTGGGGCAGCCGCGACGGGAAGCGGGGCGGTGGCGGGGCTCTTGTGGCGCAGGGCGTTGTTCAGCTTCTTCTTGTACAGCAGACTGTTGAGCGGATTGGCGGTGAGGATGGGCAGAGCGACGCTCTCCTCCATAGCCATCCCGCCGACCACTCCTCCCATTGGCTCCACTTTCGCCGCCGCCGCCGCCGCCGCTGTTGGCTGCTCCCCTCCCTCCACGGACGCCTTTCGAAGCTCCGCCTCTTCGTCCTCCTCCCCAGTCGCGATCACCAGTTCGCTGTCCTCGTCGCTGTTCATGTCGTCCATGCGTATTTCCATGCCTTCATACGAATAGTCCGGAGTGCCCACCATCTCGTCGTCTTCCGCCTTAAATGCCCCTCCATTCAAGCCTCCAGGCGTCTGCTGACCAGCGCCCATATTGGGAAAGTTGTTGGCCAGCCAAGAAGCGAGAAAATTGCCGGCCTGAGCGGGACTCGAACCGGCCAATCCCATCTCGTTGAGCGCGGAATCCACAGCCGCGCCTCCTGCACCTGCGCCACCGGAGGACAAGCCAGCTCTGGCTCGAATGCGGCTTATCAACTCCTCGCGTGAGGGCATGGCAGGAAAAATGCCGCCCCCGGCTCCGCCCATCGCAGACTGGGGATGATGATTGGACGTGGGACTTTTGAGAGCTTCCAGTGGGGATTTGGGACTGCTGGGGCCCTCGGCCACTGAGGTTTTGGCCAAAATGTGGACGTCGCCTGGCTGGCCGCTACGCATCATGCTCTGCATATGGATGTGCAGGCTGGTCTTATCTGGGAAAGCCCAGTTGCAGCAACGACACATGAACATCCGAGAGATCTGATGAGCACGAAACATGTGAGATCGCAGCGTCTCGTTACCTGAAGAAAACGGCATTCGGTATGAAAATACGATTGCGTTTAAAAACCTGTCACATGATGTACGTTACGAAGAATGTACTAGGCCGTATGCGTAATTACCGTACGTACACTACAAAAGAGTGATGGTAATGTACTAAGTGAGATTGGTACGCATTTGATGACATCCACCAGTGCCAGAATTCAACACAGCCTACATGCGAATTTTCAGCATTTTTGCAGTACTGTGCCCCTACAATATGTCCAACTTAGTCACGAGCAGGTTTACTATCTGTCCAGTCGGTTCCTAGTGATTTCCGTGATTTCCTCCACTCATAATCATACAAAAACTTTATGTTCCTCATAGAGTCTTTCATCACAACCACAGGAGACGGTGAGCACGTACAGTATAGTACGTACCTTTCGGTACCGACGCACTATATGCATTATACACAGGAACAGGACAACTGAGTGCCATGTATTTTTAACACCAATTTGAGTCAAACTGTCCCTTATTCCCCCTTGGTTCCTCTCCTCCGTTCTCCTCAGATCAATCAACAGCAATTAGTTCTTGGCCACGCAGACGATCCCATCGTCCAGAGCTGGTCCGCGAAGGTCGCTTCCGAGGAGCTGTCACTTCGCATCCAAAAACTATCTCGCTTACTGCTGCTCAGTCGCCTCACAGTATCAGTATCCGCGCCGCCGTTGCAATCGGCAGCGTCCCTGCGGCTGATACGGCGGAGCTCTCTGGCGAGCGCCAATCGGGCGAGCGTGGCGAAGGCGGCGTTCACGTTCAGGTCGTCTTTCGCCGACGTCTCCACGTAGTAGGCGATGCCCTGGTTGCGCGCCAACTCCGTCGCGTCTCGCGTCGACACTTCGCGACGTCGTCGCGGTCGCTGCTCCGCCGCCGGCTGCCTGTCAGCCTTATTCCCCACCAACACCAGCGCACAACATCACGTACGTACTGTACGTATCAACGGCAGTAATAATCGCGAGAGGCTATACAACTGTCGTTAGTTCGAAAAGTTAGAAGAAGTTTTAAGTGTAAACTGTTTTAAGAGGAAATCCCCGCGAGTCAGCCTGCTTCCTGTCTCTCTCTCTCCGCCTCGCCTTCCCTCATTGAGCATGTACTGTACCTAGGTTGTAACGGCGCATGTACCTGTACGGCTGTACGTATACATTACAAAATACAATCGTATGTGTACATTTGTTTTGCAGTACAAAATGGCGCATGCGGGTGCAGTTTACAGCGCCGGCAAACAGCTCCTTTTTCGGCTGCGAAAAACTGTTTGATACTGACGACAGTAAAACTGTAGTTCGGCAAAGACGACGAAGCGACCTCTTGAACTATTTTTGTTGTTCGTAAAGTTTTGTATGTACAGTAGATACAGGTATGCTGAGCCCGCAAAAGTCAATCAACCTAGATTTCAGACTTTTCTTCGCGGCCGTTTTCCTCTGCGGCAGGCGGAAATAGCCGAAAACGGAGCGCTCGCCAACCCAAATTGCTACGTCATGCGCGTCGTCTATCTCCGTCCACAGAGATACATAGTCGCAACTGTCAGCTCGAAACTCAAACTGCGCGAGCAAAATACCGTAACCTCACACTCAGAGAATTTCTACGCCCTTGCAGCTCCAGTTATTCAGCAAAACGAAGAAAGAGAGTAGAATTAAAAACCCATTGGAAGTAGGACATTTCATTTCTAGATTATTATTGAGCGTGTGAAGTGCGCAGGTGACGTTTAGGCACATCCGAGTCCACGTTAGCCTTATGCAGCTCCGCCAGCCACAGCGGCAACTGGGCGAAACTTTCGTCTCTCGTCACGTCGAATATCAGAAGGACTCCGGCGCATCCGCGATAGTAGGGACGAACGAGCGGAGCCCGGAAGCGCTCGGCGCCCGCCGTATCCCACAGCTCCAGCTTCACCCGCCACTCGTCCATCGGCAGTACGCGACTTCGGTAGTCCACGCCGACGGTGGGCAGCGGCGGCGGCTCGTCGAAGGAATTGTCCAGAAATCGCCGAAGTAAACTCGACTTCCCCGTCGACGCGCAACCCAGCAGAATCAGTTTCAAGCGACAATCGTACTGCTGTGCACCCACGTTGCTGTCACCTCCACCAAACATCGCCTGCATGTCTAAGGTGTATGTAGCAAGCAGCTATTTAATTTCAGAAGCAGACGAAGCTAGGGTAATGTCCATGAAGTAAGAATATGCCGAACGTGAACGACAAGACAGATGTGAGCCAATATACCGCGAGAGAGAACCCGAGGACCAAAAGCAGCGCTGTAGAAAAATAACGATGTAGACAGAAGCCGAAGGCAGGCTCAATTTCCTCTTATGTTCTTCTCAAGCTTGCGTGGGTGATGCTTATTCATTAGGAGAAGACGACTGAATGCTGACACCCAGCAAGAAAGCATACAGTAAGGTGCTTTTGAGGCTGGCTCACATCAGTAGACATCCGCGTCAGTCACCGGATAGCAATCCTCATAACTCATCAGCAAACGCCATAGGAGAAAAAAAGAACGACGAAAGGGAATAAAGCAGATTACAAAGCTTCAAACCAGCTCGAGTGTTCATTATTAGCAGAGCGACGCACAACGTATGGATATCTTGTCTGTAACAAATGGGGCGGAAGAGTCAGAGAGATAACAGCTTCTGGGAATGAGTAACACGCATGGACGTGGATGGATACAAGGGCGGCGGCATATTACGTATCCATGGAAAAACTGTACGCAGAACAAACAGTCGTTTATCTGTCAGCCATGCGCTAAGCTGGAGCTCTATCATCAAAACTTCCATGGTCGGGCAAGTGCATTTTGTCGCGGTAGCAATAGACGCAAGAGAAGAAAGCAGCCACCGGCAATAGCCCATGTCAAGGCAAAGTGAATTATTGAAAAAATTTATGCATCCAACCTGATCCAACCACCCACATAAAGCGCCAACGGGAACGTTCAACAAGGGCCTCTGACAACGATACGATACACCGTGCAGAATATGTACGTACGTATGTGTGCGTATGTATACTACATTATATACAATACATACAGTACCTATGTACATGCATACACAATACAAAGCGCATGCGGCTTTCTCACTCGACGTCGGCTTTTTCGCTAATAAAATTTGATGGTGAAACAGAACGACTACCGTAAAATTGACAGATTCTTTCATCTTTCATTTCATGCCTGGCGGTTTCCACATGCTTTAGCTAAACCTTATCAGCTGCATGCCTGTCTTCAACACTCTTGTGTATAGGCTTATACAGTAAAGTGCGCAGCCCGCTCGAGAGTTGAGATTGGCCCGCCACGCGGCGAGTCGGAGAAACAGCGCTTCAGTACTGAATTACTCTTTTCATCAAGTTGGAATGCCATAGAGGCCAAATCAAGTCAAACTCCAATCATACATATACCCCAACTTTCTTCGATCTTTTCAATGGTGAGGTCGCCGTTAACCCATCCCCAACTGGTATGGCCAAAAATGGCCATTTTTCAGCTTTTGGACAAAAGTAGGGTATTTGGAGGCCTCAGGGCAATATGCACAGAGCCAGCCAAATGCTGCCTTCTCAAATTCCACCACCAAGGGTCCAAGCTTCGCACTGATGATGTTAACTCCTTCCCCACCACACTGGCAACCTGAGAAATTGAGGAAAAACTGCCTTTTCAGATGCATTTCTACCCAAGTATGCTCCCCCAGTGCAGGCAAGCAGAGAAAATTAGAGTACCCTACCCTAGTTTTATGTGTAGATTTCAAAAATGGATGTGGCTTTTCCATTTTCCAACGTTTAAGGTTTCCGATTTTATGCCATTTTTATGATTGGTTGAGTAAAAAATCGGGTATATTAGGCCTTAAAAGTGAAAGAATTTAAAAATTAAGGTCATTTTTGAAATCTACGCATAAAATTAGGTCAGGGTACCTGACTATCAGAATTACTTTTAGTTCACGTTTCGATACTGAAACACATGAAAATCGGGTTTATTAGGCCTTAAACGTTGGAAAACGGAAAAGCCACATCCATTTTCGAAATCTACACATAAAACTAGGGTAGGGCACTCTAATTTTCTCTGCTTGCCTGCACTGGGGGAGCATACTTAGGTAGAAATGCATCTGAAAAGGCAGTTTTTCCTCAATTTCTCAGGTTGCCAGTGTGGTGGGGAAGGAGTTAACATCATCAGTGCGAAGCTTGGACCCTTGGTGGTGGAATTTGAGAAGGCAGCATTTGGCTGGCTCTGTGCATATTGCCCTGAGGCCTCCAAATACCCTACTTTTGTCCAAAAGCTGAAAAATAGCCATTTTTGGCCATACCAGTTGGGGATGGGTTAACGGCGACCTCACCATTGAAAAGATCGAAGAAAGTTGGGGTATATGTATGATTGGAGTTTGACTTGATTTGGTCTCTATGGCATTCCAACTTGATGAAAAGAGTAATTCAGTACTGAAGCGCTGTTTCTCCGACTCGCCGCGTGGCGGGCCAATCTCAACTCTCGAGCGGGCTGCGCACTTTACATACATTGCATACGAAAACGCAATACCTCCCACTACGTGCATGCTACATAATATCAAGGATCCATGAACAAGAATAGAATCTTGCATGGCCTGCGCAGATCGATCCCTGACCGGAAACGTCGTCTTAGAAATAACCGATAATTTACATGCTGGATCGTACATATAAATGTATGATCGTGTATGATAATGTACGATCGTGTATATGAATGTACGATCGTATAATAGTGAAATGTACGATCGTATATAAAAATGTACGATCGTACATAGAAATGTACGATCGTGCATAAAAATGTACGATCGTACATTTTTATATACGATCGTACATTTATATATACGATCGTACATTGATATATACGATCGTACATTATTATACACGATCGTACATAAAAATGTACGATCGTATAGTTGATTATCTGCGCTCGAAAAGCACGCGCAATCTCCAAGCACACAAGCTCGCTCTCTCTTCACAGAAACGAAAATATGGCCGAATTTTGCCTATTTGATCATGTGCATACCTTGGCCGTTAGTAGCTGACGCCATGCTGATGGTTGGAAAGCTGAGAAGAAGCACCAAATCTTGTTGACATAGATAGCGAATGCTTATTGATGCCAGTAGACGACAAGAGAACACGAAAATACTTTGGAAACTTCCCTTACTCTGCGGTCTGCTTGGAGATTGCGCGCGCTTTTCGAGCTCAAATAATCACCTATTTTTATGTATGATCGTATATATAAATGTACGATCGTGGGTAATAATGTACGATCGTGTATAGAAATGTACGATCGTGTATAAAAATGTACGATCGTACATTTTTATGTACGATCGTACATTTCTATATACGATCGTACATTTATATATACGATCATACATTTCTATTTGCGATCATACATTTCTATTCACGATCGTACATTTATATATACGATCCATCATGTATATGATCGATCATTATTTCCTTCGGTTATTTTGAGGACGACGTTTCCGGTCAGGGATCGATCTGCGCAAGACATCTATTCTTGTTCAGTGAATGATAATATAGTAACGAATATAAATACATAGTAAATTGTCCAGAAAAAGGCAAAGTGAAGCTGTCGTAAGTAAAGAAAGGGCATGCCGCTCAAAACAACGCTCATTATGTGAGCTTTGAGAGTTCACGTAACGCAGTACGGTATATTGCATTTATCCCCCATTGCAGCCGCTGATTTGTGGCTGCTGTTCAAGCTGACCTGTCAACCATGGAGCCTAAGCTGAGGACACCTGCTGCTGCTTTCTCTTCTGCAGGAGTAAGCTTCCTGTCCACCAGTTTCAGCTTGTACTCTCAGAGCTCAGTTGGCCCAACCTCCAAGGCGGACTTCCCCAACCGGTTTCGCCGACTGTTCATAGAAGGCGCGATCATTCCCGTCTCTTGACGCGCAAATTTCCTCGCTTTGCCTCATTACACGGCGAGGCAGCCTTTTCCGGCTTCAAGTCCGCCTTATTTCCGATCTAGAGCTTGGGCGCTCAGACGGCTCAGCGTACGCTGCCGGCCAATTGACGCAGCCAAAACTTGCCTATGCCGATGAAAACTCAGCTCATCTGGTGACGTCTGTACCATGCAAGGTCTCTGCGGTAGAAGCGGGAATTAGGACGCTAAAGCGCCTTGTCCGCGCCGCGTATCCCCCAAACTTGTAGCTTAATGCGAGTAGCCAGTGGGCGGTCACCATCTTGGCGCAGTAATCCACCGATGGGTGGCTATGTGATTGCTGCTGCAAGCAGTCAGAGTGGAACTTCTGGATTAGAGATGTCTTGCCGGCGCCGCTGTCACCTACCACACGAATATCAAGGGAAAATCGTATGTTCTGACATCCTAAATGTATTACTATATGCAGGAAAGCAAACTAACCGTACGTACGTACGTACAGTATATATGAGTAGGGCGGCCTTATGTTCAAGTGGAAGACCACTATTTTTTCCGCCAAATGGGAGAACAACCAGCACAAATTTCCCCCTATTTTGCAGTGTCAGCTCACTGGCTAACAGCTGTTCAGCTTGCATAAAGTGCAAGAGTATGACAGTATTGGCAACTCAGTTTTAACTGAAATCCAGAAAAATGATGTCAAGTAACCTACGTGCATGGGGTCAGTACAGGGATGCATCCCACCAATTTCGCAGCTACATCGTAACCATACAACATAAACTCTACAACAGAACGGGCCGTGCGCGTTGAAACTGTTGTCGCGCTGAATATGTAACCACATGTACACAACCACCCAATTTGGCACAGCATCAAAGCACGAGGAGCATAAAAAGGGCTTTGCAGCCTAATTTCAGGGAAGCTGCACATCGAAGCTGAATTGCCTAAAGTCGCACAAGAAATTTCATGAACCAGTGTAATTTTTTCTCAGCCAATAGAAGACGTAGAGCACAGCGGTCAAACTTCTACGGCTAACTTTAGCTCGCCGTTCCAATAAAAAAAACCGTTTGTCTCCAGCGGCTCTCAGTGTCGAGATCTCGCCAAATTCCTTCAGCATTGAAATCGTGTCACCTTTTGGCAGACGCTAAACCACGCAAACCACGACACCCTACGACCCTGTACGCCCGATGCGAATTTTCATAGTCTTCATCACGTATGCTTATTTCTGCCATTTTGATTTTTCGGGAGTTTGCGAGGTTTAGAATTGCCCAATGGTCCACGCCCGATTTGGCGATTTTAGTACTGAAGAAATTTGGCGAGATCTCGACACTGAGAGCCGCTGGTGACAAACGGTTTTTTTTATTGGAACGGCAAGCTAAAGTTAGCCGTAGAAGTTTGACCGCTGTGTTCTACGTCTTTTATTGGCTGAGAAAAAATTACACTGGTTCATGAAATTTCTTGTGCGACTTTAGGCAATTAGGCTAGGTATGCAGATACCCTGAAATTAGGCTGCAAAGCCCTTTTTATGCTCCTCGTGCTTTGATGCTGTGCCAAATTGGGTGGTTGCTGTTACATGCTGGTTACGATGTTCACGCGACAAGCACGTGTTCAACGCGCACACTTTCTGTTGTAGAGTTTATGTTATGTACAGTTACGATGTAGCTGCGATATTGCGTGGGCTGTATCCTTTGTACTGACCCCATGCAAAGTGCCGTAGGTACTTGACATCATTTTCTGATTTCAGTTAAAACCAGCTTCCAATCTGTCATACTCTTGCACTTTATGCAAGCTGAACAGCTGTTAGCCAGTGAGCTGACACTGCAAAATAGGACATTGCTTGTTGCTGGTTGTTCTCCCATTTGCGGAAAAAATAGTGGTCTTCCACTGAACATAAGGCCGCCCTGCTCATATTATACTGTACGTACGTACGTACGGTTCAGTTTGCTTTCCTGCATATAGTAATACATTTAGGATGTCGGAACATTACGATTTTCCCTTGAAATTCGTGGTGGTAGGTGACAGCGGCGCCGGCAAGACATCTCTAATCCAGAAGTTCCACTCTGACTGCTTCAGCAGCAATCACATAGCCACCATCGGCATGGATTACTGCACCAAGATGGTGACGTGCGCTGCCACTGGCTATCGCATTAAGCTACAAGTTTGGGATACGGCGGGACAAGAGCGCTTTAGCGTTGTAATTCCCGCTTTCTACCGCGGAGCCAGCGGGATTTTGCTGGTATTCGACGTCACAGATGAGCTGAGTTTTCATCGCATAGGCAAGTTTTGGCTGCGTCAATTGGCCGCGTACGCTGAGCCGTTGACGCCCAAGCTTCTGATCGGAAATAAGGCGGACTTGAAGCCGGAAAAGGCTGTCGCCGTGTCAATGAGCAAAGCGAGGGAATTTGCGCTCAAGAACGGAATGATCGCCTACTATGAGACATCGGCGAAACACGGTTGGAACGTGAAGTCCGCCTTTGAAAGTTTGACCAACTCAGCTCTGGAGTACAAGCTGAAACTGGTGGACAGAAGCTTACTCCTGCAGAAGAGAAAGCAGCAGCAGCTTCATCCTCAGCTTAGCTCCAGTGGTGACAAGTTCAGCTTGAACAGCAGCCACAAATCAGCGGCTGCAATGGGGGATGAATGCAATATACCGTACTGCGTTACGTGAACTCTCAAAGCTCACATAATGAGCGTTGTTTTGAGCAGCATGCCCCTTTCTTTACTTACGACAGCTTTCAGTTTGCCTTTTTTGGACAATTTACTATGTAACATATTCGTTACTATATTATCAAGGATCCATGAACAAGAATAGAATCTTGCATGGCCTGCGCAGATCGATCCCTGACCGGAAACGTCGTCCTCAAAATAACCGAAGGAAATAATGATCGATCATATACATGATGGATCGTATATATAAATGTACGATCGTGAATAGAAATGTATGATCGCAAATAGAAATGTATGATCGTATATATAAATGTACGATCGTATATAGAAATGTACGATCGTACATAAAAATGTACGATCGTACATTTTTATACACGATCGTACATTTCTATACACGATCGTACATTATTATACACGTTCGTACATTTATATATACGATCATACATAAAAATAGGTGATTCTCTGAGCTCGAAAAGCGCGCGCAATCTCCAAGCAGACCGCAGAGTAAGGGAAGTTTCCAAAGTATTTTCGTGTTCACTTGTCGTCTACTGGCATCAATAAGCATTCGCTATCTATGTCAACAAGATTTGGTGCTTCTTCTCAGCTTTCCAACCATCAGCATGGCGTCAGCTACTAACGGCCAAGGTATGCACATGACAAAATAGGCAAAATTCGGCCATATTTTCGTTTCTGTGAAGAGAGAGCGAGCTTGTGTGCTTGGAGATTGCGCGCGCTTTTCGAGCGCAGATAATCAACTATACGATCGTACATTTTTATGTACGATCGTGTATAGTAATGTACGATCGTATATATCAATGTACTATCTATATATAGAATGTACGATCGTATATAAAATGTACGATCTTAGCATTTTTATGCACGATCGTACATTTCTATGTACGATCGTACATTTTTATATACGATCGTACATTTATTTATACGATCGTACATTCATATACACGATCGTACATTATCATACACGATCATACATTTATAGTACTATTCCAGCATGTAAATTATCGGTTATTTCTAGACGAGCGTTTCCGTCAGGGATCGATTTCTTGCGCAGGCCATGCAAGATTCTATTCTTGTTCATGGATCCTTGTATTATGTAGCTGCCGGGGGGTTTCGTTTCTAGTGCGCAGCCCGCTCGAGAGTTGAGATTGGCCCGCCACGCGGCTAGTCGGAGAAAGAGCGCTTCAGTTCTGAATTACTCTTTTCATCAAGTTGGAATGCCATAGAGGCCAAATCAAGTCAAACTCCAATCATACATATACCCCAACTTTCTTCGATCTTTTCAATGGTGAGGTCGCCGTTAACCCATTCCCAACTGGTATGGCCAAAAATGGCCATTTTTCAGCTTTTGGACAAAAGTAGGGTATTTGGAGGCCTCAGGGCAATATGCACAGAGCCAGCCAAATGCTGCCTTCTCAAATTCCACCACCAAGGGTCCAAGCTTCGCACTGATGATGTTAACTCCTTCCCCACCACACTGGCAACCTGAGAAATTGAGGAAAAACTGCCTTTTCAGATGCATTTCTACACAAGTATGCTCCCCCAGTGCAGGCAAGCAGAGAAAATTAGAGTACCCTACCCTAGTTTTATGTGTAGATTTCAAAAATGGATGTGGCTTTTCCATTTTCCAACGTTTAAGGCTTGATAAACCCGATTTTATGCCATTTTTATGATCGGTTGAGTAAAAAATCGGGTATATTAGGCCTTAAAAGTGAAAGAATTTAAAAATTAAGGTCATTTTTGAAATCTACGCATAAAATTAGGTCAGGGTACCTGACTTTCAGAATGATTACTTTTAGTTCACGTTTCGATACTGAAACACATGAAAATCGGGTTTATTAGGCTTTACACATTGGAAAACGGAAAAGCCACATCCATTTTTGAAATCTACACATAAAACTAGGGTAGGGCACTCTAATTTTCTCTGCTTACCTGCACTGGGGGAGCATACTTGGGTAGAAATGCATCTGAAAAGGCAGTTTTTCCTCAATTTCTCAGGTTGCCAGTGCGGTGGGGAAGGAGTTAACATCATCAGTGTGAAGCTTGGACCCTTGGTGGTGGAATTTGAGAAGGCAGCATTTGGCTGGCTCTGTGCATATTGCCCTGAGGCCTCCAAATACCCTACTTTTGTCCAAAAGCTGAAAAATGGCCATTTTTGGCCATACCAGTTGGGGATGGGTTAACGGCGACCTCACCATTGAAAAGATCGAAGAAAGTTGGGGTATATGTATGATTGGAGTTTGACTTGATTTGGCCTCTATGGCATTCCAACTTGATGAAAAGAGTAAATCAGCAACTGGAAGCCCTGTTTCTCCGACTCGCCGCGTGGCGGGCCAATCTCAACTCTCGAGCGGGCTGCGCACTTTA
>JASAMW010000741.1:0-14357 GCA_030247985.1 Epsilonema sp. ZAB3_2
AGGAACAGTTGCAGTATTTTTGTACGCGCGCGGTATAAATATGTAGGCGCTTCGCTCTCTCGATTCATTCGTTCACTCTTTCAGACTCTCTTTCGCTCTCTTGTGTTCTTGCGACTCTCATACGCTCACCTCGTTGTTTTGCTCTCGTACCAACCTGTACATAATGTATAGTCAGATAAATATTGAAAGTGCTACCGTCCACTACCGAATAGCCAAACACACAGCAAATACGCTTGAGCTACCTATGCTCCTCGCTATAAGCTGACGCATGCTACCGCCGCAACAGAAGTTCGAACTCGTCACTTGTAAGGCAAGTCGCCACTCTCGTTCTAGTCCGGACGTCCGTTTGCTCTCTGGTCATGGCGATTTGTCTTACAGTTTGGTGCGTCATGCTCCTTCTGTTTGCGGTTTCTTCCTCAAGATTCATCAATCACCTTGTTCCAGTCAGTGAACACTCTCTTGTTCACCAGCTCAAGCTTGGCCATCAAGAACAGCAATCGCAGGACTCAAGAAGCATACGTATGATTTGTACATCCCTGGAGAGAGAACTCCCAGGTGTAAATAACTGTACTTACTTGTACATACAGTACGTACGTTTACCGTACATTTACGTACATTCCCACCTGGCTTATGTGATAAGCCTTCGGCCGAGGCTATGTGTCCAACTAGTCTCAAATGTCAAGACAGAAGCAGGCAGTAGGGAGCAAGTGTCGACGTATAGCTAGTTTGCACTAGCTTACTTGCTTCTGCTACATCGCTAACAGCTGGATAGTTAGCATCAGCAGCGTGTCGGAACATCTTCTCCTCTATGCATCTTCACGCACTCTTTTATACGTGCGATTCGTCGATACATTGTATCTTCATGCGTCATTACGCATTCGTCTACATAAGGCGGGGTAAAACTTCGCAATGAAGTCAACCTCTGGGTTCCCGTCGTTCCGTCAGCGCCGATCTGCCACTCTTCAGGTCACAAACGTCCGGTGACAATGGGGCCTGCGACGACGCCTCCAAACACTCGGACACCTGAAGAGCATGCCCTCTTGACTCATGTCGGAATAGCTAACCGGCATGTTTGCTCCGTCCAGGAGGAGCACCCTGGGCAACAGACCCAGGGAGCCGCATGCTGTCGGATCTCCAGCCGACAGGCGAGCCAATCTGCATTCAACGTGCCCCAAATGGCATAGGCCGCGGGAAAGACGGCCGAGCTCATTAGCTCACCTTCCGTTTCCAGGGGCTGGAGACCCTAGCGAAACACGAAATGAGAGCCGCATGCTGTCGGATCTCCAGCCGACAGGCGAGCCAATCTTCATTCAACGTGCCCCAAATGGCATAGGCCGCGGTACGACGGCCGAGCTCATTAGCTCATCTTCCGTTTCCAGGGGCTGGAGACCCTAGCGAAACATGAAATGCTGCAAAAGCGAAAAGGCATCATGCATAAACAGAAGCATAATCTTCACGGCGACAAGCCCACTCAAGAGAAACACGCATGCACTCGCTCTTTCTCAGCGTGTACATATACTCAGCGACTTTGTACGCATGCTTCATCATGCTAGTCAAGACTACGGTAGGCATTCTGTCCCTACCCCTCTGCAGCTTTCAATGCTGCACGCGCCCAACGGCGCCATTCAACAGCGGATCAGAAGTAACTCCGCTCATCTCTTCGACGTCATCACACGTCATACGTGCACTCCGTACATTCGAGTTGCTAAAAATAATCATGGGCACACTTCGCTCGACAACGTACGTACAGTACATGCATACTATATGCTGTAAACGTGGTACACTTACCGTCAACAACTCATGGCCTAAAGGAAATTGCATTGCAATGGCCACAAATCCGCGGTTTAGGAGTCATTATTACATTATGGACATTGCGCACCGTCTCTCGTCTCTCTGACGACAGCTACTACTGCACGCAGACAACAATGCATCGGTCGAACAATGGATAATTGCCGTTACGTACGTACACATCAGGAAAGTGTCATTGCTCACTCACTCAAACGGACCGCTACTAGTTTTCTTTCACCTCTCTCTGAACCTCTCTCTCACCCATCGCAAGGAAACAAAGCTGTAAAACGATAATTATGGCAAGAGCTCTAACGTCAAAAGAAATAAGCCGTATCGCCACTGGCTACTACTGTATGCATGCCCAACGCAAAATAAAGTGGCAAAACAAGAAGTCGACTCTTTTCAGCATACATACACAGTACGTATACACCATTCGACCATATTGCATTCTTCTCTCCTGTTCCCTCATCTCTCGCACCGACGCACGTCATCGCTCCTTGCATTTATCATCACTTGCTCGTCGACTACACAAAAGCTGTACGACACGTATACGTACAGTAAATACAGTATAGTACTTACTCTTGGATTCCGCATTGTGTCTCGACCGGCGGATTCCCTACGATTATTTTATTATACTACACTTACGTACGTACATCATACGTACTCTACCTGGGATTCCGTTTTGGGTCTCACGGACTTCTCCTGCTCCATCAGCATTTTGCACACGTCTACTGTACTATCAACTTCCACTTTTGCTTTACGTCCCAGCTGTGTTTTACTTGCGAAAACAACGTTCGTCACTTTCCTAACTTCTGTACATCACCCCTCTCGCCATGGCGGATGAAGCACAACAAGCAGCCCAGTACGCCCCGCAGGCTGCTGTGGCTCAGCAGCCTTTGGTCCAGTCGCAAGTTGAAAGGCTCAAAAACGACCTTAAATCCATAGTGCAAGAAACCATGCAACAGCAGCAGGATGCCTTGGTGGAGACACTCAGAACAGTACTGTCCTCTGCTCCCACGCAGCAAAGCAATGCTGTAACCTCATCGAGTTCTCGCCGGTCTGTGAAGTGCGACTATTGTCGACGCCATGGTCATACTGTCAATGACTGTTGGACCAAACAGAGACATAAAGAAAGCCAGGACAAGTGTCAGCTGTGCAACAGAAAAGGACACACCGCTCGAAACTGCAACACTCCGTACTGCGCCAACCATGGACGGTATGGACATTCCACCAGCGAGTGCAGAAAGGGGAATGCAAATCGAGCGCGACAACAGAGTCCACGGTCTCCAGAATAACCGCAGCGACGGTTGGCACTCCAACTAAGTGAGAACAGTATTGCCAGTCCTTCCACAAATACGTAATCTTCACCAATTCTTTGAACCACGATCGGAGCAAGAATGCTACTGTACATCGCGTGAGCTGATTCAGAACTATACAAGAGAAGCAACTACGTACAGTACCTACCTTCATCACTGCTACAAATACTAGATAATGTCCTCAGCTAATGGTATTGTATTATGGACATAGTACTCCCATCTACGAACATAAACTACGTACATAGTCTTCAAGCACTACTGTATATTCGCCCAAGAAAACATCAGCTTGTCGTTGCACATGCACTGATGAAACGTGAAACGCGCACTGGTGGCAGCACTCCTGGCCTACCGTCCTTTCTCATGGGAAAAGCTACAGACTTCCTGTTTCTGCCTTGTTCAACTCAACCTGCCCAGCTGCTCTTACTTCTTTTGCTATGTAACTCTCTGCGCTATCGCAACTCTCTTCTCCGCATGCCACAGGATGTGTGGCGTCAAGCACAGCTGGCCCTGCTGGTTTGAAACCTGACAGGACAAAGGAACGACACCAAGATGGCTTGGAGCTAACCCCGGAGAAGACAGTCACAGCCTACCCCTAACGTCACTGCACTGCACACTGACGACTATTTAGCTCTACCGACAACTGATTACTGTAGCTAGCTTCGCCTCATGAACTGGCACGGACGCAAGCGAAATTTTTCATGAAGACGACGCCTCATCGGTAAAAATAAATATTAGGTATTTACATCTCAGGCGCTAGCTTTATTCTTTTACTGTAATTTTATTCACTGTAATTTTTCAGGTTCGTATGCTTTTGTGTAGTACCAAATGTACGGTATAATAAGGGCTCACCCCAACATTTTTATCTATTATTCTAATAAATATTCTAATAACGTTTAAATTTGTTTTGCCAGCCCGAACCTTTATTATGCTGAAGTGGGTGGCATAAATAGGCATATCGATAGTTTTATGTAATTTAGTATTTGTGTACGTACACTTACATGCTTAGCTACTCACTAACTCAACCAAGACTCACGGACTATGTACAGTAAATGACCTTTTGACTCGAACAAAACCGTAGTTTAAAAAATAGAATGTAAATTGCACATCGATTTTGGAATGTAAATGCGTACTGTACAGGTAGCTTTTCTTTTGTACTTGTAGTATCTTTTCTTTTGCTTTCAATTAAAGTGTTCTCTTGTTTCCCCCATGCTCCTGCATAATATTATCCATGGTGCATACTGTATCTAGCATATCACATTCGCATATTTGGTACATTTTCGTGTTTTCTATAGATTTTTCGTGCTAGCTTACATTTTTCGTGTCACCTACGGTATAGCATTAATTTTACTTACTTTACTTTTTTCGCGTCTCATATTGTATTCAATTCACTAGTTGCATTATTGTATTATTACTGTATTATTATTATTGTAGTACATATTCACTATTTTTAGAGTAGTTTAGGCTTTTGCTGAATTTTTTTTGGAAGACTGATAAGGTTTACGTATTTTTATTACTTTATTAGTGTACGTTCCAAACTACTAACTAATATTGTTGTAATTATTATTTAGCTCGTTAGTACTCATTCATTTTTATATATATTTTATCCTAATTATAAATACCTAGGCTATAGTACTAATTTTTGATTTCTTCATTTTTCGGGTGTGACACATACGTACGTAATTTTAGTAGGAACAGTTGCAGTATTTTTGTACGCGCGCGGTATAAATATGTAGGCGCTTCGCTCTCTCGATTCATTCGTTCACTCTTTCAGACTCTCTTTCGCTCTCTTGTGTTCTTGCGACTCTCATACGCTCACCTCGTTGTTTTGCTCTCGTACCAACCTGTACATAATGTATAGTCAGATAAATATTGAAAGTGCTACCGTCCACTACCGAATAGCCAAACACACAGCAAATACGCTTGAGCTACCTATGCTCCTCGCTATAAGCTGACGCATGCTACCGCCGCAACAGAAGTTCGAACTCGTCACTTGTAAGGCAAGTCGCCACTCTCGTTCTAGTCCGGACGTCCGTTTGCTCTCTGGTCATGGCGATTTGTCTTACATTGCGGAACAGCTCAAGAATATCGTTAAACGTAAGTCCCTGCGAAACTTTAGAAAGAGTGGGCGCCACAGACGTGAACTCTGAATTCGGACTGCTGACTATGCTTCAACATGTAAAATCACCGAGTTTGCACCGAACTCACTCCGTTTTTCCAAAGTGCGTGTGAACAGCTGAGTTTGTAAACTCGGAGATGTGTGAACAATCGAGTTTAGCTCCGAATTCGGAGGCTCCTCTGAGCAGAAGTCGGAGCTTGATAGAAAGGACAAAAAATTGCACAGCAAATTTATAACGCAGCGCGGGAAGCTCCGCAAAATGATAAAATCTGCTCACACGGCGTTGTGAAGTGAAGCTGTTTTGGTCACTAAAACGGGATAGCCAACTCTTAGCCTTTGTTCTGTGTTGCAGGACCGTTCCCAACTTGGGCAATCTTTCGGTGGCTGATGTCCGCGCCTGGATACTTCAAAACGGACTTGAAGATTCGATGCAGCACGGAAACAGAGTTGACTCCATTGGGTGGGTACTGTTTTATTTGCTGTGCTGCACACTTGCTCGCTTCTATGTGTCTTGAGATGGCCAATGATGGCTTATTCACATTGGAAGCGTACGCTTGGCATGTCCATGGCTCGACACGCGCAAATGCATGGACAGGCATTGAAACGCCGGACGTATGCCGAGCGCACTTCTTTCCAATGTGAATGAGCCATGAGCCGTAAGGCATGAGTGGACCGGCTCAAAACAATACATGATATGGTGGTTGCTGGAGCAGGGTGCTATCTTCCGAAGATCATCGACGTTTGGAGGACACGATTGAGTGGTTAAACAGGTTGGTGGGCGCGGAGCAGGAGAAGTGCAAGACGGCGGTGGACAAGCAGAGAAGCAGCCAGAGTGGGGGGGGCCGACCACCGCGCGGGGGGGGGGGGGGGGGCCCGGAGAGGGGGCTTTTTTTAAGAAAAAAAAAAAAAAAACAAAAAAAGAAAAAAAAAAAAAAAAAGAGAGGGGCAACACTCACGCGCCCGGGTGCAGTACTATGTGCGGTAAGTGTGTGACAACTTTCATTTTAGTAGACTAAACTTGTACGATATTCTCAGTATACAGTAGGTATATAAAGCACACTCACTCTCTTTTACTCTCTTCATTCATGCTCTCTGTCTATCCAGTTGACGTGTGACGGGCGTTCTTTCTTGTTGCTGTCGCCCTTATGTGTGTTAAGCCTACTTCTGTATATACCTGTCCATGATGTAAAGATGTACAGTTGGGAGATAAAAAGGTTGTGGTTTACAAAGCTGACATCCTGCATCCTCTAGCTACATGGCATGGCTATCTATCTGCATATCTAATGGCTCTATCTTGCTAAGTGGCATCTATCTAAATGGCTAGTCAATGGCGTGTTAAGCCTCGTTTGCTTCCTCTTCGTCGACTAAGGCTTATGGCCACGCCTGCTCCACTACAAGCTGACGCACTCTTGCCACCGTAAGCGGAAGTTCGCACTCGCTGTTCTCCTTGTAAGGCTAAGTCGCTGCTTTGCGTTCTAGTCATGCGCGCCCTCCGTTCTGGTCAGCAGCGATTAGTCTTACATTTTGGCGCGTCAGGCGACTTCTGCTTTATCGGTGAACTGGTATGTACTCTCTATAGCATGCCGTGCCTTGTAGCTAATGAAGATGCTACGGTAGAAGCTTTTGTAACCGTACGTACAAGAATAAAACGTACATTAACGTGAGACGAAAGTCCCATTTTTGAAGAGAGTCCTCATAACGGACCCAACCGGAGTCCTGTTACAGGACCCACCCTTAATGTCCAAACGGACCGTGCCAACGCTTTAATGTCCAAACGGACCCAAGTAGCTAAGAAAGTACATAGGCTAGCAACAGCTTAGCTATAGGTATGTAAGGTACAACTACGTAGTAATCTGGAGAGGAATCTCCCAGGTTATAGCGTAAGTTACCTATGTATATTTACTGTACATAGAGAATGTACATACTGTAAATACGTACGTAGTACAACCTTACGTACATTCTAGTCAAAACGTCAAGAGTCATATGCTTATATGTTAGGTAGGCAGTCAGGGAGTAAGCGGTTATCTACGGTAGCCCTTACTGTTGCTTTTCCAGCAGCTGGAAGTGGCTGGCAAAAGCAACGTTCTGGAACCATCACTGTGCGGTGGGCGAGGTAAAACTTCCACGAAGTCGATCCCCTGGGTTCTCCCCTTGGTTCCAGAATTGCCGGACTGCAGCTCTTTAGGTTACACCCAAGTTCCTAGCAAGGACACCTATTAGAGTGCACCCTCTTGACTCAAGTCGGCTTAGCTACCCGGCTTGCGCCCACGGCCTCAACAGAGTATCCGTGGAAGGCCTGGACAACCTACTATCCAGTCGTCAACACCCCTCGATCTCCAGCCAGAGGGAGCTGTACTTTTTGTGCCAGCAGGCACTGCCGCGTGGTAGGACGGCACTACGCACTACTTCCGTTGTCAGGGACTGGAGACCCTATGTAGACATGGGCTAGAACAGCAGAAAACTGCGACCGCCACGAAAGGCGCTATGCATAACAAAACACGCATCTTACTCTGCTCGCTGCGAAACCCGCACAAATGCAATTTTATTTCAGGTACATAGCATGCATGCTTCGCTTGCCTTGTACTTATTCTTTTCAGGATTACGGTAGTGCGTACGTAACTCCTGGCAGCTTAGCCCACAAGTGTCTACATCGCTCACAGCGGACCGGAAGTCGCTTTCTCAGCACACAACGATACAGCTAACAGAGCATACCTCTCTAATTATGTACGTACGTACAGTACATGCCTCCTCAGGCATACCAGGTACTTCGTTGTGCTGCTAAAAATAACTCGCATCTAAAGCTCTATGTTGCGACATGCCGTAACGCATACGTACTGTGCATACGTACATACGTACTGTCATAAAAAGGTCAGAAAACGGTAAACAAAAATGTCCAAGAGCCAAAATTAATCGCCGCACCGGCTTACTACAAAGACGGTAATTACAGACTTACAGTACTGTACAGGCGCCTGCCAGAAACTGGTCTACTGAATGACCAGGGCATCTTCGGCGATTCATGGCGTAAACAAATCGGCGGATCAAAGAAAACGCAACCAGTCAAAAGACAATAGCCCATTGACAGCGAACTGGACAGATTTCGCGTAACTGTCACGCTATTGTCTTGGCTCATAAAGCCCCAAAACTAGAAACTAGGATCACGACCGATATATAAAGAGCTGGTCAACTCGGAGAGCTCACTCTTGTCGGTTCGTCCGAAACGTTGACTCTCAGTTCTTTCGTCTTGGCTACAGTCTCAATTCTTTCTTCTCGCCATCTTGGCTACCAACTCGTCACGCAGTGCCTCCTACTTTCCTCTTTTTCCCTCTCGCCAACTTTCCAGAAACGAAGCTTTGGCTATCGTCTCTTCTGGCAGTCTCCCGCTTCTGCAGTGTGCAGTCCCCTGGTTCCGGCTGCAGTCTCGTGCTTCATTCTCCGGGCTTCCAGCCTGCTCGACTACGCATCTCTGCTCCAGGATCGGATCAAGCTCTCCAGGTCTTCTACGCAAGCAACAAAAGAAGACGGTAATCACCAGAACCTAGCAAAACGCTAGAAATACCGTAGTGGTATAGTACATACGTACACACAGAGCAGTTCAGTCTTCAAGCTCAAACAGTACGTAACTGCTATATTGCTGCTTGTGATACCAGAACAGACTACATACTGTTAAAGTGCGCTTCGGCCCAGTTTATATCACAATTAATGTGCGAAAGCACCATTAAAGAGAGCTTCGGCCCAGATATTAGGAAAGTCTAACGCCTAACCAGGCCATACTTATCTGCTAGCTGCTAGAAAAGTGTCTCTTCAGAAAATACGTACGTACAGTACATAGGAGCAGAAATTCTCTCTCTGCTACAAGGAATCTTGCACATTCCACAGGTGTCGACCCCAACGTCCCAAACCCGACGCCACAAAAGGTTCGATTCCTGTCCCCCTTGCCTTAGCAAAGCTCCAAGCTTACAACCGTGCTTCTCGTTTTCATCAAAACTCTATTCACCTTTCTCTGTGGGTCAAATTCGGCAACCTTTTGTGCAGTCAAAAAACTACCGTAGTTCCTCTACGTTTTTCAAGCGCAAAAACTCTGCTTTTTCTCCTTGCCCAAAAGGACAGTTTGCCCCATTAGAGTTAGCATGGCCAACGTTGGTGGAGCGGGCGGAAATCTCCCTCCAGACGAGCAGGCTCAATTACGAGATGCACGACAAGTAGCACGAGATTTGCGAGCGCAGTTAGAAGAAGCCAATCGGCAACTGCAGCAAGCTCAAAGGGATGCTATCAACGCTTTGCAAGGGGCGGCCCAAAATCCCCAACCCGCGCCAAACCCACAGGTCCAATTAGTGCCGGTTGGCAATTATGCCGCCGATAAAGATTTTGAAGACTTTTATGGCACTAAAGAGGAAAACTTCACCAATTGGATCACTCGGTTTGAGCGTATTTGCGGATCCATGCTGCTGGACGATGCCGCTAAGTTAGCATTGCTAATCCGCCGATTGAAAGGCACAGCGGAACAGCATTACAACTTCCTGCCCAACCATAGGAAGAATTCGTACCCGACTTTACGCGCGGCTTTAGCGGAGGAATTTTTGGACAGTAGAGCGCTGAAGGAAAAGAATCAGCAGATATTCCACACGCTAAAGCAGCGCGAGGGACAGTCCATACATCAGTGGCGTTATGAGGTGCGTGCTGCTTTCATGAAAGCTTTCCCAGCTGAGGACCCAACCACCATGGGCAATGCAAATAAGATCAAGCATCGATTCCTTGAAGGCATGCTGCCTTTCCTCAAGTTTGGGTTAGCTCAGCACGCAACTCACAACGAAACTCTGGAAGAATGCTACAAAGTCGCCGAAAAGTTGGAAAGCGCCCTGTCTGGCGCAGCGAGCCAACTGATAGTAGGTGCAGTAGCTTCCAATACGACCACAGATAGCGCCCTGAGGTCCCTCTTGTCTGGGTACGCACCACCGGGGTCGCAGGCTGTCCACTGCCTGCAGGATGCTGCGGCATCCAAGGATTCGAACCCACCATCACAAATGGAAAATATGAGAACTGAGTTCAAGCAAATCGTGCAAGACTCCTTGAGCAAACAGAGAGAAGAGACACAGCAGCTAGTAGATAAGCTTAGCCGAACAGTACTGTCAACCGCTCCACAGCAACAGAGCAACGCCGTACTCACGTCGGCCACACATGTGGACACTAAGTGCAATTTTTGCGGCCGCTATGGACACACGGTTTCGAACTGTCGTCAAACTGTCGACAAAAAGCAGTTTGGACAAGGTCAGGGTGGAAATGGCTGGCGATCACAGCGCCACTATTATTATCAGACTGGCCCGTCCAACAATCGCTTTTCGAACAGACAGGGAAACGACAACTCGAACCGTTGCCAGAATTGCAATCGCAAGGGCCATACGTTTAGAACGTGTGACACACCATTCTGCGATAATCATCGCATGTTTGGTCACAGCACTCAAGAATGCAGAATGGGTGC
The DNA here is from genome assembly GCA_030247985.1 of Epsilonema sp. ZAB3_2. Taxonomy (NCBI): domain Eukaryota; kingdom Metazoa; phylum Nematoda; class Chromadorea; order Desmodorida; family Epsilonematidae; genus Epsilonema; species Epsilonema sp. ZAB3_2. Next base: position 10,697 of record JASAMW010000741.1, read on the forward strand.
CGCCGCTAGGCAAAACGCCCAAGGGAATCGATTCCCAGCCTCCAATAACAACAGGGGGCAAAGAGCGGCGAACTACGTGGGTACGGTGGTGCAAACTAGCGCCAACAATCTACAAGAATTCTTCTCAGACAGGGAGCAGTACAGTACTGATCGGCCACAAGGCGACATTGATATGGTATGCATGATATGTGCTGTACCTGTTTCAGACATGTCGCTCGATCAGCAACGGCCGCCCTCAGCGGTTCAGGAAGAGCCGTTGGTGATCCACGCAGAGGACGGCAAGGCGGAGGAGGACGTCTACGAAGATGACGTCCGAATCGAGAAGCTGACTCCGTCAGCGCCGCCGACCGACGCGAGGGATCGGATCCAAGAACGAAGAAAGAAGCGAAAGGAGGCGGAGAAGAAGCTAAAAAAGAAGAAACACAGAAAGGAGAAGAAGGCGCTGCCGCAGTACAAGCCATTCCGGCCACCGCAGACTGCGTCGGAATTGGAGAAACGACTCAGAATCGCGGAGGCGCAGCGCGACTATTACTTCAATAAGAGTAAGACGACGGAAGAGCGGCTCAGCAAGGAGAGGGCGCGAGGCAACGAGGTCAGCCGCGCCCTCGTACGTCGTCTCCAGAACATGGAGACGCAGGCGGAAGTGAGAGCCAAACTTCCGGCCAAGAAGACAACGCCGGCTCGTCGCCAGACGCCAGCGTACGTGCCTGGCCGCGTACACGCGGATCATCGAAACATGACGGCGACACAGCAGCGCAGGCAGAGGAAAGCGGCGGTGACAGCTTTCCACCAGCAGAAGAGCTCCTATCTCCCGCCTCCACCTCCTCCTCCTCCCCCTCCTCCGCCGGAGCCACCGCGACAGCCACACCTGGCTCCCTCGGGCTGGACCACAGCCCAGGCCCAGCAGCAGCCGCAGCCGTACCTGGCCCAGGCTCAGCAGCAGCAGTGGGGCTACCAGCAAGCGCCGGTCTACCAACAGCCCGGTTTCCAGCCCCAGCCGGCGACGTTTTCACCCCGGCCCTTCTCAGGGTACAGCGCTTCCTGGGCGTTGCCGTCTTCGCCGTGGCCGATGTGGATGGCGATCGTCACCCTGCTGCTCCTCTGCGCCGGATCCACGGATGCACTACCGGAGAGAGCCGGTAAGACATTCCTCCTATTAGCGCCTTTAATGCTAGGTCAGCCCATCACCAAAGCTGACCCAATGTTGTGCCAAACAACCCATGGAAAGCAAATGTTTTCCATACCGGATTCGACTCCTTGTATCGCCCCCAAAAACGCCCCTCCACAGTCGCATGAAAACTCAGGCCGTCACTCTGTACAAACGCAATCACATCAAATATCGCTCAAAGGCCTCAGCATGCAAGCTAATCGAAACAGAGATTAGAACAAAGACGTGGTTTTTTGGGGATGAGTCGAGGAGACATACATACAAACGTCAGCTTCCGGTAGAAGAAGGGGTGTGTCAGCACATGGCAAACTGGCACAAAAGTCCCTATGGCGACCTAGTACCTAAGGCGGAACTCTGGAAAACGGAAAATGAGCCAGATTACTCATATCCAGGAGGTGTGTTCCAATGCTGCTATTGGAAAGTGTCAAAAGTAGTCAATGCTTTCCTGTATGAAGCTTTTGTATATAAGCGCCATGGCAGCACAATAGTGGAAAGCACAGCTGGTGACACTTCCCACTGCAACTACGAGCTAGGAAAATGCTTACTAGAAGACGGAACTTTTCTACTTTGGGCACCGCACCCAAAAGAAAAATGTGACAATTTGCCATGGAAGACACTACAGGGAAAGTCGCTCGGAAACAGCTGGCTAGCTGATGACGGAAATCTGGCACTAACTAATGAGCGCAAGCGACAAACAAAAGACTGCGAAGGAAACACACTCGCTTTGTCAGATCAGGGCATTCCTTACAAATACGTACATGTACGTACGCGCCGAACGCTCAAACGCACAAAGCGCGCGCAGCCTGACAATGGCATTGTGTCAACGGATGTACTGGCAGCTAGCTTACAGGCGTTGTACATATCTACGCAAGAAAATATTCAATTTGCCTTTGCGCACGCACTAAGTGAAACGTGTAAAGCAATGCGCACAACAGTAGCAGTGCTCAAAGCGTCAATTCTCGCGTCACCTACACTGACCATGCGCCATTTGATTCGTCGACATGACATCATTGCGCAAAGCGGAGGAAATGCGATAGAGCTATGGCCATGCGCTAAGCTAAGGGATGGCAGTTACAAATTCTTGCCCATGAACGCATCCTGCACGCAAGAAATTCCCTTGGAATTTGAGCTTAGCAATCAGAAGCATAACGGTTACATGAATACGAAAACTGGCGTCATTACTAAACAAGGACTTCCGGCCGATTGCTCGCTGCGCAAAGAAATTCCCATGGCCTATCACAACACTACATACCTGTACGAAAGCGCATCCGGGAAAATCCGCCCAGCTAAAGGTCAGGTGACAGAAATCGAACTGATGCACTGGGACAATGCTACTTTCACCTTCCTAAAACCAACCATCTTTCACCAAATAATCATGATGAACTGGAGCGAATTAGATACGCACATATCAATGAACGATATCATGCACTCACTGTCAGCCCAACGTCAACTTCTCACAGAGTTGGGTGTGCAAAACCCTGAAAATCCTACCCTAGGAGCAAAGCAGCTAATGGCTAACATGCAGCGAGGTTTGTTTGGCTTCCTTTGGGGTTTGGATGTGGACTTCTGGCAAGTATTCGTGTTTTGCACTTGCATGCTTGTGTGGACCATGTTCGCTCTTTTCTGTTGCTGTCCATCATGCCTGGAAAAAGCACAGCTCAATCCTGCAAAGATATTTATTAATCTGTATCAGGCACGTGTCTTGGCTAGAGCTGAAAAGCATGAAGCACCAATGGCAATGAGCACATACACGTCCAACATCGATCGCAGCTCTGGCCCAGTGATTGAAGAAGTGGAGATGGAAACGAGCTTGCATCCAGAGCCGAAGCACATTGCTATGGTGATGGACAACAATCGCCCTGAGGTGGTTAAAGCAAAGGTGGTCTCACAACCCACAGTCATTTACACTGCTCCACCATCACCTCAGTTGACACCCTGGAGTTTGGTACAGAAGCCTCCAGCTCAAGTGTTTGCTGTGTTCTCGGAATCTCAGATGAGCAATGGAAGCATCACAGCCCAGCGGAAGCTGAACAACATCACAACGCTACCAACCACTGCTTTCTCATGGAAAAAGGCTTTTCCTATTCACATTCTCTTCCGCTTAGCAAAAGCTGCATGCACATGCATGTCCCGGTCACTCACAAAACGACTAAGCTTACTGTTATTGCAGCTGGTTACTATTCTCATCTTGTACCTGCCTCACGATGTGCTACGTCAAGCTCAGTTGGCACAAATGGTGTGCAACCTGACAGGATCAAAAGATGCAGGGTACGAGACGGGAACAGTGCCATTGCTTCCAGTTCGCATCCAGGGATTTCCAGTCAACGCTCTCATCGACACTGGAGCCACCATCTCTTTGTTGAGCTTTGATTTTGCACGAAACCTACCTGTAACATTCGAAGAACCACGCACAAATGCACTGAATGTGTCAGGAAGCAGCTTGCAAATAAAAGCATCGGCACGCTTGTCTGTGAGAATCGACAATAAGCACAT
>JASAMW010000742.1:0-19690 GCA_030247985.1 Epsilonema sp. ZAB3_2
TTGCGTGGGCGCTTGGCAGTAGATTCATCGTCGTCGCTGCTGTCGTCGTCGCTGGAGGAATAAGGCACGAGGCGTTTCTGGGGTTGCGGTTGGGGAGATGGAGGGTTGGCGGGTTGCGGTTGGGGAGATGGCGGTTGGGGCGGGGGAGCTGTGGTTGTTTGGGGATGGATAATTTCTCCGGAATGTCCGGTCTGTTGCTGATGATACTTGAGATTGAATCGTCGTGAGTAGTCTTTGCTGCATTCGGGACACACATAGCGGATCCGTTGGGTAGAATGTTGCTCGCGCTTGTGGCGGGCAAAGTTGCGGGTGGATTTGAATTTCTTGGCACATATTGGACAGGTAATCATGTTTGAGGGTAGAGAAAAAATTTTTTGTCGTCGGGTTTGAAGAGATCAAAAGATGAGAAATGAAATCTCCCGCAACCCTGCCTCGCCTTTTATAGCATTCAAAATGCTTATCAGTTGCAGACAAATTGTTTACTCAACTTTCAATGCTGACCCCAAAGCTGGTCATTCCTTGTTTTGTTTGCGCATTTTCAAAGCTTGGCACGAGAGCAAATAATTTATGATGCCGGTGTACTGTAACCCATACAGTGCTTTTCAATTTTCAAAGATGACCCCTCCTTTTATTTACTGATAAGCGGATGTTGTGCAACTTTGGGGGTCAGCTTTGAAATCTGTTTTCGTTATTTTCTGTCACGTTTTGGTGTATTGTGTTAGATAGGATGATTGGAGGGAATGCCTGTACTATCGTACGTAGTACCATGCTGTGTACTTTATGCACAAATATACATACTGTACGTACATACATAAACATTAAGGGGGACCCTCCATCACGCAAGTATAGGCCGGAATCGGCGGCGGTGGATCCGGATCCATCGGCGGCGGCGGCGGCAGCGGCTCCGGATCCGGGGGTGCGGATTCGGGGGCTGCGGTTCGGCGGCGGTGGCGGTGGTGGATCCGCCGATCGCCGATCCCGGGGCTCCCGATGGGGTGCTGATTTCGGGGCTCCTGGCTGTTGATCGGGAGCCACCGGCTGCGGATCCGCCCTATAGTTGTGTGGTGGAGAGTCCCTGGAAAGACCCCTATACTACTCATATCAGAAACTGCGAAAAACGACGAAAACGAAGGTTTTTACAGCTGAAAGCAGCGTTTTCGACATGTTTCTAGCCATAGCAGTTGATGGCAAATCATTTGGGACGGTTTGGTATAAATTTTTATTTTTTACCCCTCTTGACCACCCCTTCAGACATGGCCGATCATAGCCCAAAATGATAATTTTTGCGCAAGAATAGCTTGTTTTATACCACTTTAGCTTGAAAACATGCAAAATAAACCAGAAAAACGAGTTCAGGAGGTCAAAAAACCTTACTTTGGTCACTATGTAATGCAAAATGCCCTTTTATATAGCCCCCCTTTTGTATAGCCCCTCTCGAATATAGCCCCCCCTAATCGGGGCTTACCAATCATATAGCCCCAGGGGGCTATACACGAAACATTACAGTAGGCTACTTACGAGGAAAAAGTTTCAGTGGTATTGCTCATTTATCTTGAAAAATAAAAAAGGCGGGAAAATTTTTGCTGTATTTTTCACTATTCGAGAGGACTGTTGTCCCAATTCCAATTATAGAGATTTTTTGCGGTAGTACTAAAGTTTTTAGGCCTAACCCTTCTCTACTTGCTGTCAAAATTTTACCCCGTGGAGAGCATGTATTCACGCCGTGGTATTCAAAAAACTAAATTTGCAACAGGTGCAAAATATACAGAAATGCACTTTGTGACGCTATATCTCGCCACACAGGTGGCCGATTGGGCTCAAAATTGGTCCAGACTTGGGTCCCTAGGGGATGTATGTGTGTACCAAATTGTAGCCCTCTAAGCCCTGCGGTTGCTGAAATATGGCTAAAAACGTTGAAAAACGGCAAAAATGCGACCTGCCCACCTTTACCCATGAATATCTCGATGATGCCTGAACAAATTTTTTCCTAAAACTTCATCAACATATGCAGTTTTTGATGGGGAATCCGATAGGCATATTATCTCGATTCACAAAAAGTACCCCCCTTCCGCCTATACTACAGGCTACTCTCAATCCTTACAGAAAACGTCTCTTAATAGGGAAAAGTAAAAATAGGTTTTGTAAATCCCCTTCATAAAGGTTTCTTAAAACCCATTATATAGGGGAAAATAAAAATAGGGGATTTGATCACTCCATTATAAAGGTATAAAGGAGCGAAAAAGGGGACAATGCAATGCCTCCTCGTTTCTTTTCACTATGTGGACCATTCTTCCCAATACAGGTGTTATATATTTTTGGTATGATGATAATATAGTGTACTGTACATCTGTACATATTCACATAATATGTACACTACAAGGCAAGGTTGACCCAAACTTCTTAGGCACTTAGTGGATACCTCAATGGCTTCACATATAGTGGCTGGAACCGATTCCGTCCAAGGCTTGGAGCAGTAACATTCGAGGCAACAAAAACAAAGAATGGCTGGTGGTGGATTAATGGAGTTCCACCAACAGATACAGCTACTCAGGATGTACCTGTGTTAGACCAACATCCAGAGTCATGGTGGTGTGGAACTGGCACATTTTCTATCAATTCTCCTTACACAAGTGGCAGAAATGCAGTTTGGAAGTCCCTACAGATATGGGAAAGCTATCGGTTTACAGATGTCTTGGACTATGTCTGTGAATTTATAGGTATGATACTTATTGATAATCTTTGAATATTTGCCTATTGCACTGTTCTAAATTCCCACTAATAGATTATTGTCAATGCCTATAGACCGTGCACATTTCATTCAAATCACACCTATACATAATATTGTTATTGTGGTTTTTATAGTTGGTGATCCCTGTGTATCTGATCCATGCCAAAACTCAGGAACATGTGTTCCAAATCCTCCAGACAATGTTGGCTACACCTGCACCTGTCCAACGTATGTGTTTGGGGATCTCTGCCAGTGTAAGCAGCTACAACACTTGCATTTGTCCAACTCCAAACCCCATTGAAAGGTTTCATAATTGTGTTGCACTGAATATCAAGTTGAAATAATGCCCGTAGTGAAATTTTCAAGAACATTCCAAAATACCAGAAATTTGACCCAAAACAAAGATGGTCAATCTTAAACTCAAGGTTTGACTGGTTTGAAAGTTTCAATCAAAATTTGCAGCATGGTTTGAAAATTTCAATTTCAATTTAATGGCGTCTGGTTTTCTTTTTTATTGAGATTGGTAGCAGCATTCAATCAATTTTTGCCCTTACGGCCTCGCCGTAAGGGCTACCACGTTAGGTTGCCTTAATCATACGGGTATAGGGACCCTACGTACTATGCTGTAGGATATGGTTACGTACTGTGTAGGTATAGGACAAATTTCAAATTTTCAATTTGGCGATCCTACGTATGTGGCGGCGATACATCCCATGATGAAGTTTCGTTGACGTTTTAGAGAACCTAAAGTTTCGTTGACATTTAGAAGATTTTTGTTTCGTTGACATTTAGAAGATTTTTGTTTCGTTGACATTTTGGGAAAAATTTGTCCGCACCCAGGTTCGAACCTCACCCCGGGTAATCCCGTAGGATTGGAAGACGAACGCTCTATCGCCTACACCATCGCGACGAACTGGGGAAATGATGAAAACACAGGATAAGTAGTTGAGCTGAGAGGGAATAATTTGCATATAAGGCAAAAAGATAAAAGATGTGGTTTGGGGAGTAATTTGCATAGGAAATGTCGACATTTGAGCCAAAAATAATTTACATGAAAAGAACAGTGTGTTAAAGAGTGGAATTTGCATACGAAAAATAAAAATGCGGCGAAAATTGAGACACGTCACAGACTAGTTATTTTCTGCTTTTACTCTGTTGCTGAGCAGCGGCGCTATTGCGTTGAAGAATCACAGGGGAAAAATTGTGCATAGTCAGTGAGAAAGGGAATGATTTTCTTCTGAAAGGATCGTATCTTCAACAGCAATTCAAAAGGAGAACTCTCTTTTGGAAGGAGTGCGTGTTCAAGAGCGATTCAATAAAACAATGCCTGGAATGCTGTGGAAGAAGAACATCTCAACTCAAATGGCAGGAGAGAAAAAGCAGGTAATTTTGAAAAGAAGTTCTGCAGCAGATACAGTACTGATAGCTGTACAATAGATTCATTTCTTTCTGGACCCACGGGCCCGATCTATTACTGTATACGGGGAAATTTTCGGATGGAGGAAATTTTCGGAAAATTCGAACAAAAAATTCTGTCCGAAAATTTTACCGTACGAATTTTTTGTATGTACAGTATATTTCCATGTGCAGTACGTATTGCTAAAAATCTTAGAGTCAACGAAACTGAAAAAACGCGCACAAAAGCAACAAAACCTTCAGTTGCAGAGCAGTTCACAGGCTCATGTTTAGATTGCTAGCGTGAAGTATTCATGTCAACGAAACTGTGAATATGTGACCAATATGGTGCTGTGTCCCCTGATACCGTACTTCCGATTTTGCCCACCGTTTTTCTCTGCTTACAAACCTGCTTTACCCATCCGCATCTGCCTGGGGGACCCAAAGGTTTTTCACTGCTGCATGCTGAAACCCTACTTGACCCACGGGCCCGATCTATTACTGTAAATGATGAAATTATTGGACGGTGGAAATTTTCGGATAAAAAATTCTGTCCAAAAATTTTTAATGTCCGAATTTTACCGTCTTTCATACATACGTACGTAGTCTACAGTACATTCATACGTAATACAGTAAATGTCGCTGTGCGTGCATGCACATTGAGGTCAGACATGTGTCCGAAAATTTCCCCATCCGAAAATACAACTTCAATCAACTCTCCATTCCATACCGCACGCATCCTCTTTCTTCTACTACCATTTATCAGCCCTTACATACTGCTACTTTGTAAGGGCTTCACTCCTGTTTGGCCCTCAGGACAAACGGCTGGTAATCATTAATATCTGCCGCTCAGGCAGCATCTCTACTTCCAAAAGACAGCACACCAGCCTCTACTACTGCTAATTGTAAGGGCTTCACTCCTGTTTGGCCCTCAGGACAAACGGCTGCTAATCATTAATATCAGCCCTTCAGACTCCTCCACTCACACCTAGAATGGCTGCCTTTTTATAAGCTGCTTGTTTTATTGAGTTTTTGATCTGACTATTCTGTATGTACCTTTGGTAGTAGAGCTATTGTAAAGTATTTTAACGCTGAGGTTAAAACCACCTCAGCATTGACTAACAATAAAATGCGTGATCAAAATTTGAGAATATGCAGATTGCACAAAGAAGAGGTCTGTGTCTTGATCTTGATACTTTTAGATGACTGCAGAGGAAAGTTGTTTTTCACTCCAGTGCCAACTGATTGCTCAAGCATCCAGCTGAACAACCCCAGTGCTTCCTCTGGAAAATATTGGATAAAGCCATACCACACTTGTGTTGAAGCCTTCTGTGATTTTACAACTATGGGTGGTGGATGGACTGTAAGGATTGGAGCATTTAATACTGTTACTAATGTTATACTGCGTACTGGCTGCGCCATAATGCTCAACATGCATGTACCTATGCATACAACAGTAGCAGAAGTAATATCACTCATCCTCAAGATTTGATTCCTGATGACGATGATGATAACGATGATAATATTTTATACTGGAATACTAAACATTGTAATAGGTAATTCAACGACAATATGATGGTAGTGAAGATTTTGACAGAGACAATGCAGCATATGTGAATGGCTTTGGAAATTTGGAGCAAGAACATTGGCTGGGTGAGCAAATCTTCTTTCTGCCTTTCGCAATCTTTCCATAATGATGTATTGTATGTATGCCATAGGCCTTGATGTGATAAAAGCTCTGGGTGATCTGCCAAGTGGAATGGAGCTGTTAGTGCAACTGAAGGAACATGAAAAAGCTTGTCATGGATATGCACACTATAACAACTTCAAGCTGGATCTAGGACCAGTCTGTGCCTGTACCTGTCCACCGAAAAACTATGAGCTCATGAGCTCATTGACATGGATTGGGGGAGACATTGGTGATATATTTTTAATAGTTTATGTTTACCTAAACAGAATTGAAAGTAAAATAAATTTTAAAATTAGAAATGAAAAACATAAAAATTATCCGAATAGGTGACTCTCTAATTCCTCAAGCTCTCCTTGAGTTCACCACACAAGACAGTGACAATGACAATTGGGGTGGCGGAAACTGTGCCTTGTCAATAACTGGAGGATGGTGGTTTGATCAATGCGTGATGCCAGCTGGAGGATCAAACTTGAATGGGCCCTACCAGACACAGGGATGTGTGCTCACATTGGGCGATAAAGGAAAGGGCATTATATGGCAGACTGGCAGGGGTTTATTCTAGAGATGCGACGATATATCGGTATCGGTATCGAAAATCGATAGTATCGAGCATTTTTTGAACTATCGGTATCGATATCGGTATCGAAAATTGCTTTCCTTGTACTATCGGTATCGGTATCATATCGAATTTTCTTCTTGCTCCTACTATCGATATCGGTATCGGTATCGAATAATCATGTAAAAAATATCGATTTTCGATAGTAATTTTTTCTACAGTAAATTTGGCCATGCGCGAAGCAAGGGCACGTCGATTTCAGCGCTAAGTTTGTGGTGTAGTGGCATAAATTAGTTTTTGCAGTAACTGTAGTCATATCCATGACTTACAGAAGTATGCAAAGGCAACTACTGTAGTGCTAGATACGTAGTAGGTGTCATGTTGTAGGGTACAATGGGGCAAACCCGGCCATGGGAAAATTTCAATCGATTCCCTCAACTATCCTATTTCAAATTAGCTACCCTATTTGGCTATTCATTTGCTGAAACAGCAAGTTCAAGAAGATTAGGTGGTCGGGTCTGCCACATGGCCAGGTTTACCCCACAGTACCCTACGCTACCATTGACTAGGTATTTATTTACTAAAATGGACATTGCTCTTCAATTATTTATTTATTATGTCAGTACAGTCATACCCGAAAGTGTATTCCTGCTCCTACCTAGTAAATAAATGCCCATTGCTTTTCAAAACACAGTGCTACAAAACTATCGGTATCGCTATCGAAAATCGATAATTTTTTGCCCACACTATCGGTATCGGTATCGGTATCGATTTGGAAAAAATTGCAACTATCGGTATCGGTATCGGTATCGAATTGGCTTGGTGAAAAACTATCGATATCGGTATCGGTATCGATTTCTGCAAAAATTCACTATCGTCGCATCTCTAGTTTATTCTACTCCTATGAGCGCAGTGAGATGAAGCTGAGGCCATCAGGATATGTGTAAGTGTGTAAAACAATATCGAGGGGTATAGATAAGATGGATAGATCATAGAAATCTGAAGCACGAAAATTTTGGAAGTGTGGTGTTCCAGGGAGCTAATTGTTAGATAACCCTGAACATTTTGTAAACATGTGAACCACCTGGGTGATTATCATGAAGTGTGTCTGGGTGTGCCCTATGCTCCATTCACTCATGGTACACTATTTTAGTTCACCTCTCACAACAACAACTGCAGCAACTACAACTAGCACATCTGCAGCTGCTACCAGCTCTACAAGCCAAGCAACAACTACTACTACTCCAGCAATCCCACTTAACTTCAGCTCATTGATAGTGGAGTTCTGCGCATCCACTGACTTCACTCCATGTCAGATTGGAGATTGTACTTGGGGCCCTTGGCAGCCATGGGCAGCCTGTGTGGCACCAGCTGTGAACGACACTCGAAATAGGCAAAGAATGCCAAACGCCACTGAGCAAACTGGTGGAATGCCGTGTTCCTTGCCACAACCTGAAATTGAAAGCAGCTATTGCCCAATTGGTAAGGATTTCTTATGTTTGACATTGGCTTACTGATTGCTGTTGCAATCTTTGACATCTCTTGTTTACTGTGATCAGATTGTGCATGGACTGCTTGGGGCAATTGGACACTATGCACAGTCACCTGCAGTAATGGAACACAGTATCGCAATCGGTCAATTGCACAAATTGAATTGTACAATGGACTGCCATGTCCTGGAAATGAGTCAGAGATTCAGCTCTGCATTGGATCTCTGAATGCCACTTCTCCTCAAATTCCCTATTGTCCTATTGGTAAGGAAAGAATGGGTTTGTGACAGGCAGTAGCACAATTTGTGTGACACTACACTATGCAAGAGTAGATACAACATTCACAAGGTAATACTGGTTTTCCTTTTTTTCAATTTTTTTCCTATGTACCAGATTGTATTTGGAGTGAATGGAGCATTCCAGCAGAATGTAGTGATGCAACTGGTGACTGCATCAAACAATGGACCAGAACCATTGACATTGCAATGGAGCACAATGGGTTTGAATGTGATCCAACTGGATTTGATTTCATTGAGGAGTGTGAATCTTGTGTAAGACAACATTTGAGCATTTTGTGGTGAATTTTTTGCGAATTTGGAAATTTTACAAGTACAGTAGAACAGAAGCTGCAACAGACATCTGCACTGCATGCATACGCATATGCCATTCTACTCATGCACAATGACAGAAGATGTAGGGAAAATTACTACATTGTTTCTTTGATTTCAGCATCCCATGTCAAGACTGGAACAAATCTTTGCTCAAGCTCTGCACACTCTTGGCTGCACAACACTGCTGGTTCTAACTGCAGTAACTTTCATTGCCTGCTTGTTATTGAAGATCCGGTATTTGGAGCGACTTCTGCATGCATGTGAAGAGCTGAACTTGTTCATTGCACACATTTTCATACTGTTCCTTCGAGAGGCAACATTTAACAAAGTACAAGAAAATTTAAGCCTTGTAAATTGAAATCAGTGACTAACATTAGCGAAAATTTTAATCCCTGTAGTATATAGAGAACAATGGCAGCACAGGCATAGTGAAAAAGAAACGAGGCTGGCAGTCATGACTGGAATTGGCCCCAATAAATTGGATCCCTATTTCTTGGATATCCTATTTATTGATTATTATGAAACCTAAATGTAGGATATCCAATAAATAAGATATCCAACAAATAGGGATCCAATTTATTGGGGCCAATTCCAGTCAGTGATTTTTCTTGTTTCTTTTCACTACATCCACCATTCTTCTCTATGCATGGATTATATGTTTCTTACATTAGTAATCATAAACTACATTCAATTCATGTCTATTAATTTCCATTGCAGGCACTCTGCATGGCCACAGGCATCTGCATTCAGTACTTCATGACATCAATGTTCGTTTTCTTCATTCTGGAGGCTATCCAGATGTATGCCTACTCTACCAATGTGCTATCTGAAGGAAATGTGCTCAGTTGGCAAATAAATCTGGCCATTGGTTATGGTAAGCTTCATTGCTTGACCTTGACTGGTTTAGTGATAGATAACCATGGAGATTTACCAAAGCAAAGCATCTCACCATTTTGAAACAGGCATTCCTGTCATTACAACTGCAGTGCCTGCTGCTCTACATCATGATTTTTATCCATCCAAGTGGTCTTGTTGGCTAAACTATGGCCATAATCTGTCAGCCAGCTCGTTCGCTCCAATCATTACTGCTTCAATTGTCACCATCATTATCATAGAATCAGCAGGACAGATGAATGTAGGACGGTTGCCTGGAGCAAATAAAGCAAAGCGCATTCTTGGATTGTAAGTTCTTAAGATCTTTGACCTCACTCACACCATGTCCACATAAGATAAAATGAGGATTGACATTTAAGAATCAATCAGAGAGGCTTGATGATCATTCTCACGATAGCCCTGGCACACTGGTTCATTGGCTCCTTTGCCATTTATCAGCAGCACATCAGCATCTTTGTGTTTGTGCTGGGTTCAAATGTGGCCTTGGGAATTGCAATTTTCATGTTCCATGGACTGATTCACCCTGTGGTAAATAACTGAAGTCTTAGCAGAGAACAGAGATATCACAAGCTGTGTTTACCTGGAGATGCCGCAATCTCATAATTGTCAGAAAATCGATATGGATTTATTGTGGCATTCATAGTTTTTTACCCTCTTTGGCAAATGAAATCCAGAAATGAATTGGACTAATTTTTCTTCTCACTTTCTTCAGGCAAAGGCGTTCTTTGAGAAGTTGTGGAAGAAATGCTGCAAGAAGAAAGAACAGCCAGCACCTGTGGAACCTATGTCTCCTCCCCTTCCTGCAAATGCAGCTCCATCTGAAGGAAGTGTGGCAGGACAGAACCCAGCTTCAGAGCCACCTAATAATGATGCTCCAGCTGGAGAGGCTGGAGACCTGTACAAGTGGGCCACAAATGCGAAAACAGAGGACAGATTTGAAGCAGAAAACATTTTGTTTGGTGGAGCTGACAAGCCGGCAGAGCCCACTGCACCCCCGAAAGAGCCGGCACCCCCATCCTCTGCCAAGGCAAAGAAGAAGGCAAAAGCACCTTCCGCCGAGGCTGATGATCTGTACAAATGGGCTACCAACGCCAGCACTACAGATAGAAATGAAGCAGAAAACATTCTGTTTGGTGGTCAGTAGGGATAGTAATTATTTGCAGGAATAATAATTCTCAGGAATACTATTTTGCATCTTTATAAAGATTTTTACATTTTTGCCAACAGTATTTTGGACATCTTAAAGCAGATGAAATATTTTTTGCATCTTTTTTAGTCATAAAAAATTTATTCTGTTGTTGCAATCATAATTTTCTATGGCAATGGTAAAAGTTCGTCTCAATGCATCAGCACTTGAAATAAGGGTAAACGTGCACACATGTAATGAAACAAACACTTTCAGCTCACTCTTTCAACAGCTGGGAGTGCAGTAGACTCTTCTTGCAGGGAGCACAGTGGTACCAGCCACTACTCGCATGCCTCTGGCACAGTCTCTGGACCCATCAGTTTTCATCAGTGGGCAGCAGTAGCGCCGCATATCACACCCTTTAAAAGCGTAACCCATTACCTGATACAGTCCGAATAAAAATACGATTTCATGTTTCATTCATTCAGACACACAAATACACACACACTCTCTCTCTCTCTTATGCCTTACTTGTTCTTGGTGCCCTGACAGGCGTTCTGAATCGGGATCTTCGACCAGGGTGATGCGTAGCAACATGAGACCCGTTTCGAGCTCTGCGTTGACTGCATGCCCTTTGTTCTTTCTCACAGGCATTTGGATTTCCAGGACGCTTGCAGTTTTGAAATCGAACTTGCTTCCCATTCTTTGGGTTACATGGAGTCCATCTTCCCCAGGTAGCTGTGGTGGGGAACAGCTTGCCTTGACGTGTGCTCGAATCCGCAATGTTGACTGCTAAAGGGATAAGGAGGAATGTTATTTTACTGTATTTGTAGAAGAAATGAGACTATAAATGTATCCACATCGAGTATTAGGCCCACCTTGCGCATTCGGCAGACATCCAGGCTCGAAATAGTCAACAATGTCAACTTCTTCATCTGTGTACAGAGCTGGCTGTGTATCTCTGGTTTCAGTGTTCAGCACACAGTTCAACAGAGGGTCATCATAAAACATCATTGCTGAAATGGTTCACAGATGACAATTCAAAGTGTTGCAGTCTAACCCCTGTCTAGAGATGCCGCGATATATCGAAATGGCGATGTCAATTTTGTTATATCGAAAGTTTTTCTGATATCGAGCATTTTAAAAATGGTATGTACCACGGAGGCTATAGTAAGAATGGACTATCGACCTCGATATCAATTTTCTGACAATTCTGATATCGCGGCATCTCTACCTGTAACAGAGAGTACCTGAGTTGCACTGAAATCCAAACAGTTCTATGGCCTGAACGCACTGGTCCAAACAGTCCAAAAACTCAATGGCATCCACGACATTTTCCGCAAAGCCAACCAACTTTTTCTGACTGACGCGTTTAATGGGACCAGGACACTGTTCAGCAAATTTTTCTGAAATACCCATACCCCTGCTGCAGTGAACGCCGTAAAAATACGTCTGTACATACGTACAGTAGTTCTGTTCTCAAGACAAGCACCTTCAAGGCAAATTTTCTCCAGATGGGTCGCGCCTTGAATATTCTCAGGGTCTCCCTTGCCAGTAGGTGGGATAGCTTCAGCAGCTAGAGAACAGCTGCCACTGGATTGGTCAAAATCTGCAGAGAGGCAGGGAGCAGGTCTTCCATCAGGAAGCTAAAATGAGGATAAAGTAAACTTGATTTGTTTTGATTTGAGCTAGAAAATAAGGAACTACTCCAAATTCATCGTGTTGTTTGTTTACTAGTACAGAGATACCGTGGTAACCTTACCAGTACGGTACATAGGTAAATAACATGCCTACCTATTAGCGGTACTGCTTGAAGTCAACCTTTTAGTGCTTGAAGCCAACCATCAATTACTCAACCTTGAAGTCAACCTTACCGTACCTTGTTATTAGTGCAGGCTGTCATGCACTCTTGAATGTTGCTAGCAAGGAAATTTAGCTCATCGTGTCCAATTAGACGCACTCGTCAACTTCAATGTAGCGAACTTCTTGACCAGGTGGACATTCGGCTGAAAACAACAGGTCAATTCAACACATTTCCACATTCTACACACTTCCAGTTTTCACAAGAAAACTCATCATCAATTTAGTCATCATCTAACCCGCACGTCACACGTATCAAATCCAGGAGTGAAAAATATTTGCATTGCCTCTTTGCTCTTTTTTGTTTACCATTGGTCATAAGGCGTGTTTCTAGGTCATGTGGCACTTTTTATTTCAAAAAGTGGCATAAATTGCAAAATAAGCTTCTTCTTTATAAAAACCTGCACTTCACTACTCGCTTACCCCCTTTTGGCAATGGCGGCGGAGCAGTAGGCGTAGGAGGAGGGGGAGACTGGGTGCCCCCAGAACCAGTGCAAGATCCCGTTGGTTTCCAGTAGGTGTACCCAGCCTTGGATATCGTGCTGGGTCCACCGGAGCACATGCTGAATTTGGTGGGGCGCTGGTTCAGGAAAGGGACGTCGATAGGAAAGGCGTTCCGGTCGGGCATTGGTTCCGGCTCGGGTCTTGGGCTACAACAGGCAATGAAACAGTGTTTTTTTTAAAGGCGGGGGGTAACGTTAGGGTTCCAGCTAGAATTTTCAAAAATGCACACCATCATTTGAATTAGAGAATTTTTCCTGCCCATATGCGTCATATGTCAAAAAGTTGTAGCTATGACCTGTTTTTGAGTAACATAGGGTTTTCGATGTCACTTTCCCATAGCTGTGGACTATTGAAATCCCAAAGTTGCGTTTTTGCTGTCTGTCGTGTTGATGGCGCAGTTTATGAACATAGGGGTAGGGACAGCTCTCAGCTTACCCTGAACTCTGTTTCTCCACCATATTTCATTCGACTTTAGCATAGGAATGATCATAGTCCTTTCATCAGGGTCCACAAAATGCGTGAATATAAACTGCGCAATCACTATGATTGGTAGCAAAACGCAACTTTGGGATTTCAATAGTCCACAGCTATGGGAAAGTGACATCAAAAACCCGATGTTACTCAAAAACGGTCATAGCTACAACTTTTTGACATATGACGCATATGGGCAGAAAAAATTCTCTATTCAATGGTGGTGTGCATTTTTGAAAATTCTAGCTGGAACCCTAACGTTACCCCCCGCCTTTAAAGGTTGACCAAACTTGGTAAGAGAGTACCTAGTGATGAATGACAGTGAGTGACACAACTGGGCAACTGTTGTGGCTTGGTTAATCATCGAAGTACAGTAGCTCGGTGCTAAAATACCCTACCCTACAGCTTGTTATTGTGCTTGAGGGATTGGCAAACTTCTTGTCAAGGTGTACGAACACGAAGCCAAAAATATATGTACCTAGTAGGTAGGCTACAACTCAAAAAAGAATAAAGATACGAGCAATTTCTGGACCCGATACTGCCAGCCATAGATTTTGTCTGATTCTCTCCCATTCGTTACCATTCTTCTTAACTCTTACCCGCCCTGCCGTTCTTGCATAGATCATCTTCGCATAGGCCTGGTGATACTGAGTGCTGCTTTCACCCCTCCGTCCAGCAGCCCTGCGAATAACCTGGCTGACCGTGAACGTGATCTGCGGCATCGGCCCTCTGTAGGGCACCCCCGGACCCACTACGGCCCTACCTCTTCTCTGCATACCACCACCGCCACTGGTTCCCCCACTGCCAGCAGAGGACTGGGACCCAATCCGGGAGGGTTGTGGTCGCGATCCGCCACCACCTGTGGCGCCATTTACCGCCACAAATTGGCGAAAATGGTCGCATTGCCGAAGGTCGTTCTTGAATTCGGCGATTGACAGCGGGGCGAATATTTGATACAGAGTTGCTTGCAATCGTCTATGCTGATATCCGTGCGACGTTCGAAATTGTTGCTGCATTGCAGCCCGTTATTGGACCACTCTTGAAAACACCCGTCGGGTGTCACTGAAATTTTTTAATTAGGCCTACTTTTTCCTATCTTATTTCGCTATTTTAGTATTTATATAGGCCTTTTTATTTAATTATTGAATTTATTTTTGATACCGTAACCTGATTGAGCGCAGGCCCGAAAAACAAAAATGCTGAAGTATGCGAACGCCAAGAGGAGCCGAATCGCCATGGTCGTCAATAATTATTTTTCCATGTGAAGATATTCCTTTTTTTAGCAGTTGCAGGATAGCAAAGACAGTCACTATTTCTGATTTATTTGGCAAAACTGGCAGTAGTTGACAAGAAAAGCACGCACAGTGTGTACGTCAGTTACG
Organism: Epsilonema sp. ZAB3_2; assembly: GCA_030247985.1. NCBI lineage: Eukaryota > Metazoa > Nematoda > Chromadorea > Desmodorida > Epsilonematidae > Epsilonema > Epsilonema sp. ZAB3_2. The sequence goes on from JASAMW010000742.1 coordinate 14,708, forward strand.
TGTAGGTATGTAGCACAGGTGTGACAGGTAGGTACTGCAGTACGTACCTGTACCTATACCTATGTACCAATGCCATCAACTGAGACGACATTTTTAGCTAATTTCAAGCGGAAAGAAAGGAAGCACGTCAGCGCAAGTTTCAGGTTTTCGACGTCTCTTTCTTTTCTTGGCAGCGTACAAAAGCCAGCACAGCTGGTGAACTTGAACATGTTGATTCTATTGTGGATGCGATGTAAGATACGTACAGTACCGTATTTACCTGTGCATAGAGACGTCCAACAGTACATTGTATATTGAGAGGTGCAGTACGATTCAGCTGTAACTACATACCTAGCATACGCTAATTTTATCTCGCCAACGAAGACATCCGGAAAGAATCTGTCAACAACGCCACGGCTAGTTTTCAGCGGGATTTCCAAATCAAAAAGTCGTTTGCTTCTATCTGCTCTCAGGGTCGAGATCTCGCCGATTTCCGTTATGTACTGAAATCGACGAAATCGGCTTCAACCAAATGCGCAAAACTAAACTGCGCATATCGTTTGCGCAACAATAATGTTGTCATGCAAGCTTTTTTGAGAATCTAGAACGCTAAATATGGCAATAGAAATTGAGAAGAAATGAAATTTTTCTTGTCGTGCTTGGTTCGTAGAATCGGTCGTTGATGGGTGCGCAGTTTCGTGTTATGCGCAGTTTAGTTTTGCGCATTTGGTTGAAGAAGATTTCGTCGATTTCAGTACATAAGGAAATCGGCGAGATCTCGACACTGAAAGCAGATAGAAGCAAACGGCTTTTTGATTTGGAAATCCCGCTGAAAATTAGCCGTGGCGTTGTTGACAGATTCTTTCAGGATGTCTTCGTTGGCGAGATAAAATTAGCGTATGCTAGGCATAGGAGGGCTATGCATGCGACATTTTTTATGTTTTTGAGAGGTGCGCAGAGGCATATTTTTTTGGTCAAAAGCACCTGTTTTAGGGCATAATTGAGGGCTTGTACAATTTACACCCCAAGCTCAAGCAGGCTTATAGGGTACTGTACTGTACCTTACAAGTAGCTTGGTGTGGGAGTGGCTATATTTGGTAGTTGTACGTGGGACACCCTGTATTTTCGGTATCAGCAATCAAATTCTGCAGCCCTTTATTCGGTCTTCAATCTCAGTCCATCTTTGACTATCATAAAGTACAGTGCGCGACACGTGACAAGTCTGGATCCCCGCGCACTCCCCGGAGGCCGCCCGGTGTGCGCGCGCGGTCCGCCCGGTGAAACGGAGGAGAAAAGCAGCACGTACCCCTAGAGCGCGCGCTTTAGGGGTACGTGAAAGGAGGAGAAATGAAACAAAGAAAGGAGGATAATTTTGACGTGTTTTGGAATCCTCCTGTCTCCTTGCTTCAATTTCTGTGTTCTATGCTCTTGTAGCGTCGCAATTTGTGGCAAAATAATGCTTTGCTAGGCCTACTGACTCGTTTTCTTCTGTTCAATTTCTTTTTTCCTTTCTTTTCTTTTTCCGTCTCCATTACTCCGCGCGAGTCGCGCGGTGTCTCCCCGGTGTCTCCTCGCGCTCTCCCCGCTTCCACCGCGCGCCGCGGGGATACAGACTTGTCACGTGGCGCGGACTGTACAGTAATTATTACTGATGCAAACTTAGTAACAATATTCTCCGATAGGTTCTACATAAAGACAAAGTTGAACTCAGCCGCGCTTCTTTCGCACCATGGTGGCTTCAGCATCGCCGTGGTTTGGACGAGCCGCTGCTGCCTCCTTCATCATCGGCGCCGACCGACGACGACCACTGCATATTAGGCACCCAAACCCACGTTCCAGTTGTTGTACTACTGGCTCTGCGTTTCGTAGCACTTTACGACTACACTGGCACATCCCCACCAGGGTGAGCGCGAGCGCGAGAATTAGGAAACGAGGTGTCATCTAAACAATAGGGTAGCGTGGGGTAAAACCGTCCGAGGGGGAAATTCGCCCACCTAACCCCCCATTAGGCTGTGGCTGTAGAAGTTATGGCTAGGAAGGAAACTTTAACCCCCTTCGTCATCCCAGGCGTCCGCCTGTTTGTAGCCACCCGGCAAACCCCGTCCGTAGACGGGGTTTGTTTTTCCACCCCGTCTACGGACGAGGTTTGCCCCCTCTACGGAAGGGGTTTGCTGGGTGGCTACGGACAGGCGGACGCCTGGGATTATGAAGGGGGTTAAGAGATGTGAGCACAAAGAGTCTATCGTGTCCTGCGTTAGAGGGAGAAGTTTGACCCGCGATATGTACATTTCCGACAGCCATGTTTTGAAGGGGAAAAAGCGCCATTGGTGTGCGAATTTCCCGCATGGGCGGTTTTACCCCACGCTATCTTACCTTTATCCAATGTACTGTATTGTATCCCGCCTTTATAGTATTATCCTGCGAACACAAAAACACTACACCTTGCCTACACCTTTACACTACACATTTACACTACACCTACACCTTACACTACACCTTTACCCTTAGCATTTTATGTACCTTTTCTTTTGAACTTGGGATGCAAGAACAGAAAGGAATTCTGAAGCACGCAACAAAACAACCGATCAGTCAAAGTTCAAGCTTTTGCTTTGAATGAAAAAGCTCCTACTCCTATGTACAAGAGTTTGTCCTACTCCTACTCCTACAAGCTCCTACTCCTACTCCTACTCCTTCAAGTCTGTCTTGACGACGTTTATTAAAAATGGATGTGACCTAGTACATACCTTTCCTTCTCCTACTACTCCTACTCCTACCAGCTCCTACTCCTACTACCTACTACTACCCATATACTCCTACTACTACCCATATACTCCTACAAGTCTTTCTGGACGACGTTTATTAAAAATGGATGTGACTTTCCTTGCATTTTTTATGCAAGCTGATGGCTTACGGAGCGCGCTTTTTGCCCTTATGGCCTCAGCCGTTAGGCATATTAGTGAGTTCGGTTGCCGTAATAGGGATATAGGGACTGACGTAGCGTGTTGTAGGATAGCTATTACGTACTGTACAGGCATAGGAGAAAGTCAATTTTGAGAACTTGCTCTCCTACATAGGTATGTGGCGGCGATCCGCCCCATGATGAAGTTTCGTTGCCATTTTCGTTGACAGTTTCGCTGACAAGGAAAAAATTTTGAGCAACGCTGGGATCGAACTTGGCCCCATATACACATAACACACGCAAGGCCTAGGTACCACTGCGCTACCAGCGCGAAGTATGTATTGTACCATTATCTCGAAAACAGCGAATAAGTAGCGAGAGCAGCGGGGAAAAATTTGAATAAATAGAAAAACCTTGCCACTAGGATGAATTTGCATAATATGAAACGATTGTAATCATCTACCCTATAGTCAAATCATCTATATGTAGTCTATAGTCATTATAGATGATTCTTGTTAGGGATTCAACCTTGTTTGGCCCTCAAGGTCAGGACAAACCGCTGCTTATCCCTCATATCGCTTGCCATGCCCTACCTCACTCTCTCTGCAGAGTAGGTTAGGTACCCTTTGCTCTTCCAGTGCGGTGCTTCCTTTTTTGTACCGGCTTGTTTCTCTCGTTTTCAATTTTCTCTCAGCGCTTTTTATCTAAAAAGCTTTTCTAATTCCGAGCTATGTATATACCTACCTAGCAAAGCTAGCACACCTTGCCTTTTTTTACGATCAACATTAGCGCGCTACGGCTACACCCGTATGGTGAGTAAACTCACGGTGAATTCGAACTTCGAGTTGAACTTCGAGTTTTATTTTTCATTTAGAACATTCTCACTTGCTCCCAAGCGAAAAATATTTCTCACTTGTTCACACGACGGTGAGTTTCAAACTCATGGTGAATTCACCGGACTCCCTATGCTTCATCCCATACTTACGGGGAATTCACCGTGAGTTTACTCACCACGTGTGTAGCCCACTATTGTCTACAAAGCACCGATGATAACGTACGTACAGTACACAGCAACTAAATTACTAAACACACTTCGTGCTGGAAGTACCCCATTCGACCTCAAGTGAGCGCAGATTTGGGGGTGTCAAATGTACGAAATGAAACTGTACTGATCAATATGTGTACTGTACACGACCGATAAGAGCTGTGTGTGTACATTGTGGCATGGCATGGGTATGAAAGTGTAAGTGTACAATATATGGCGAGTGTACGTAAAGCGAGCGGACCGGCTGATCAGATCAAAAATGGGCTTCTGGCCGCCCTTGGGCTTATAAGCTTTCCAGTGAGCCATCGCCGAATGCTGTAGCTGCAAAACTGAGTGAGTGTAAAGCGTCACGCACAGACAGAAGGAGAGGCACACACGGCTCACATGTAGGTATACACTAGATACTGTAGATAAATGTGGTACTGTAAAGGTTGGTGTATAGCCCGATGCTATGTATTGCCAGATCCCGTGTATAGCCCGACCAATTTTGCTTATTCTGCACTTTTGGCTCGTTATCGCCCGATGTCGGGCAATGCAAAGAACTGCGTTCACAGAAGGCTTATTTTGCACCTTTGCGAGCCCAGAAACCACAGAACGTGTGGCCTTTGAAGCTGAAAACAGGTTGACAATGAAATACAAACTGAGCAATTTGGATATTGCTGCTAGAATCTGGGATCGGTCTGGCATATGAGCACAGCATTTGAAAATACCGATCACAGCCACGGAAGTTGCTTTGAAAGTGAAACGCCCTGTTCCATAGCCCGAGCTTTTGTATTGCCCCGTGCCCGATCCTGTGTATAGCCCGCCCAATTTGGCTGATCTTGTTTGTATTGCCCTGCAGGGCTATTATACACTGACCTTTACAGTACCAATGTACTCGCCGAGCCCGTTATAAGGGGTATATTATGGCACCAGTAATTAAAATTGTGCAGCTCTTTATTCGGTTTTTAATCTCGGTCAATCTTTTAGAAATTAGGGGCACCAATATTTACAATATTCGTTGTTTTCACCCCAATAAATACAATAAGCAATACGTAACTGAACCAAGGTATACCTTACA
>JASAMW010000745.1:0-19373 GCA_030247985.1 Epsilonema sp. ZAB3_2
CATCCAAGCACACAGCGCATAAGGTACGTATTGGACGTGTACGTACTTACATATCACACGACATCATTGTTTCATTTGCTTGCATGCTTGCGTACCTACGTACATACATAGTTACCGTTGCAACTTTTACTGTACATATCTCCTGTCAAAGCAACGACAATGTACAGTATGTACGTGCTATTTTACTTTACTACTCTACAGGCGACTTTTTCTTCCGCCTGCTTTTCCGCTTACATTTACGCTTAACAGCTGTCGCAGCCTCAGCATTCAGCTGAGCACTCTCAGACACAGGCATCACTGGGAAATCAAGCTGCTGCTCACTGGCCGTTGGTCCTGCCAAGGAGTGGTTAGCTCCCGCACTGGACCCTTCACGTCCTAACAAGGGGTTATTACCCATCCCGGACGGCTCTTGTCCTAACGGGGAGTACCTCCTACCGGACGCTACGTGTCCTAACTGAGAGTTTCCTCCCCGTACCGGACGGGCTCAACTCTAGCAAGGCATTCTTCCCAGCACCCCGCCCCCGAGTTCGGACTCTAACAGGGCGCCGTTTCCAGCGCCCGTTCCGCGTTTTGACTCTAACAGGGTACCGTTTCCCAGCGCCCGTACCATTCTTGGCTCTAACAAAGTACTGCAAGCAGCACTCGTACCGACTCCCACTAACGGCCAAGGGTCGGCTCTGTGCTGCAGCTTCATCAGCAAGCGGCCAACGAACGACTGCCACTGCACAGGGGACACGTGAGCGGACAAGGGACCCAACACCGCAGCTGCCCCTATCGCGTCTGACAGCTGAGAACCCAAAGCTACAACGCTCCAAAGCTCGCCCAAGCTGAAGCTCAACAGAAGCTTGCTCAGCCATACGTACAATAGACACACCAAATTAGCGAATTTTCGAGCAAGTTTACTACTGTATGTACCGTACCTAGTTTCCCAGCTTTTCGCTTACTGTACGTACGTATCAATAACTTTAGCACACACTTTAGCTTACAGTTTGTAGCGCTGGGAGAGACTAATTGCAATTGGGCCGTAAACTGTAACCAGGACCGCAAGAAAATGACCACAGCAAATACCAAAACCAAGACAATGCACAGATCCGGTTGAGCAGAAACCAGCCACCAAATTGCAGCGAGAAAATGAAATCACCACGGAACCAAAATACTTGGAATAAATCCGAACCAGAACAGAAATAAAATCCAATGTGGCTCGATGACGCACCTGGAAAACTTCAAAATACTGTAGTACGATTACATCACAAAGTCACCAAAGCTAAGAAACGAGAAGCAATGACTGCGCCAGGCAATTTACAAAAATTGCCAAAGAAAATACTGCGCCTGCTTGAACCGCACGAAAAGCAGAGGCGCGTACGTAAAGCGACCACCACAGGCCGAACGTACACTACGTAACGTACATACACCCGCTACTTGTACTGTACGTATTATTCGGGTTGCGTAGGCTTACGTACTACTGACTGTAGAAAAGAATACACAACGCCACGACCAAGACAATAGTTATGTACCGTATCGTACGTATCATAGGCTACCAAAGCGGCAAGTTAGCTAACCGACGACACAGGAGTTGCGCGCTGAACCAAGAGGTTACCACCTGTACGTACCAGCTAGCAACTGCGCGCAAAGGACCGAACACTTGACCTTTGTACGTAAAATATGCGCCAATAATAATTACGTACGGCGGAACTACGAAAACCAAAGAGCGGCTTTTGCAGATACTAAAGAAGAAGCTGCCACTGCGCAAAGATCGGATACTGACTGCGCCAATTATGTGGTGAGGGCTGCGGTGGCCAGTCCGCAACGTCTACCACACAACAGACGTGTCCCCAAACATCTACGCATGCAGTCATACATAACCCAAAATAGGCGCAGATGCCGCAATAGAACACGCCCGCAATGTAGAATAAAGGGCTTTATTACGATACGTCTGGTTAGTAGGTTACCAAAGTAGCAGAAGTGAGTGGCAAGGCGGCGCAACCTTGACCAACTCGCACACGAACGCACAGTTCTTAATGCAAATTCACCCAAAGGGGTGTCAGGGTCCTAAATACACCGAGCTCATCAGCAAACCAACAGGGACCACGCGTACACAATACAGTACAGCACCGCAACCTCACCACACAGAATGCGACGGATCCAGTGCTTCGTTTTGCTGCTACTCGGTGTCACCTTGGCTCTACTGGCACTCGTGGCGGAAGGAGGGGTGAACTGCAAAAATCGAACTGATCCAACCATCAAGTGGCTGCGGTTCTGGAACAAGTACGGCGACTTGACGGTGGCTCTCGATTACCCAAATATCTACAATTTTACAATTTACAATATCTAATTATTTGGATATCCGGTTTCGTAATCCAAATAATTGGATATCCAAATAATTGGATATTTCATAAACCCAAATAATTGAGGCGCATATCTGCCAGGGATACCCTTTTTCATATGCACTACGTCCTCCATTCTTCCCCTAAGCAGAATTATATATTTTTGGTAGTAGCGTTACGACAGAAAACACTTACAGGAAGTTAACCTCGCTGCTTCTCCAAGAAATTAATTTCTACGTTCCGCTAAAAACTGTGAAAACTGGTTCGTTGAAAGAATAAATCTGGGGTTTCGGCTTTCGCTAGCCATTCGCATTAATTTTACTTTTTGGAGAAGGTTACCTAGATTCACTCCTTTGTCTCCACTATTGCTTGTTCACGGGTGTGGTGGAAAATTTGTGGACCTTCAACCTATTCTGAACTGGGTACGGTAGTACGGTACAAGAGAGAAGTAAGTCCCTCATTCTGGCAGTTGGCGCGAGTGGCGAAGTGACTTTTCTTTCACTTCGCTTCACGCCGGCTTCGCGCCGCGTCAAGTCGGAAGCCAAGCCGCGTCAAATTTGCAGCGGCGTCGCGCGGGTGTGTCAAGTAGCAAGAAGTGACCAGCAATAGCCTGCAAAGACTTGCCCCTCTTCCCTTCTCCTCGGCAGAAAACAATTAGTAGTGTGCCCACGCAAGCATAGCAAACGATAATCCTGCCCTTTCTTTCTCTTCCCTCGTTTCTGTTGATTGGAAGGTAGCCAAACTTTTGCGGCTGCTGTGTCTGGCGAGGTCTGAGGTCAGAGGGAAGCAAAGCAGACGCGACTTCTACGTGCGCCTAAATGTGCGCCTACTTGCGCCGACGCGACGTGGCTTCACATCCAGAATGAGGGACTTACTACTTTCTTGTACAGTATCAACAGGTCTAGAAATTCTGTCAAAATGACGTCATTTTCTTGGACCTTGATCTTTCTTTTTGGAATACAGGTATATTCAAGAAAAGAAGTAATAAACATAAACAAATAATATAATAAATAATTATATTTTATATAAGTAAATAAATAACTAATTAAATAAAACTTGGGCTTATGGGTTTAAAAAAATATAGGCCTACATAGGTTGAATATGCAGAGTGGTTCTTCTCCTTTACGATTTTGATTGCCAATTTCAACGGGTTACCCTGCACCGATTTCGCTTAAATTTGCCCCTATTCCCGAGCGTTTGCCATCTACTTGGTAAAAATTTCGAGTTGAAATACTGCACGCACTGGCAGTGAGAAATACAGCAGAGTAATTGAGATCACCATTTTTCAACATTTTCACCCTAATTTTTTACTACACTGCTACAATTCTTCCATCAACATATCGGAAAACGTGGCAAGTGGCAATACTGCTGCATTTTTTTCGAATGGTAATCGGCTTTGGACTGTCTTTGTAGACCTTTTTTCCTTCTTTCCACCCCCAGAAAGAATTCTGGAGTCATCAAATCTGGTGATAATGGCTCATCAGCTGATGATGCAGCACTGATGATGCGCGAGCACCACTAATGAGAAATGAGACAATTTCCAAGCAATGCCACCAACACTAATGTTTTTGTCCGTTTAGGCTTAGGTTTCATCTTGCTGAAACTATTTTGCTCTTAGGATAGAGCCTGGGATCCAACAAGCGTCTTTCAATCATTTGGCAGTAAAAACTGGGTAGAATAAGCTCGAAATTGCAATTTTGAAATGAAGGGGACAATTCTCACTACCAGTGCAGTTTTTCAACTCGAAATTTTTACCAAGTAAATGGCAAACGCTCGGGAATATAGGGGCAAATTTGAGCGAAATCGGTGCAGGGTAACCCGTTGAAATTTGCAATCAAAATCGTAAAGGAGAAAAAACCACCCTGTATAAATAAATTGCATAAATAAGTAAGAACATAAATTATAGAAAAATTCCTGAATATGCCTAGGAATAATTTTTTAAGCTGGTCGCCGCAATTGACGACTGCACAACTGCGCAGCTACAGGAGTACACGGATTGCAAGAAAGCAGCGCACGACGCCGCGTTCGCTACTGCGAGTGACGACGTTGACAGCTGCTTTTCGGTCAATGGCTGCAGCGCCATATCTACCGGAATGGGCCTTAACTGCATCAGAGACGTAAGCTATGTATGTACCTACAGCATATACATACGTGAGTTTGTTGGTGCCAAGGACATGGCCCGAGGCTCAAAAGTCACGAGTTCAACCCAGAGCACGACGAATAAAATTTCGCTACTGTTACGTACGGGAGCAGCCTGGGTGAACTCGTAGCTTTGATGTTTCGCTGTTTCGATAAAAATTATTGTTTTTCTCAGCAATTCACCAGTCTCCTTGACGCCTGCGAACTGCAAGACAACTCCGACTTGATCTTCTACTGGAAGACCGGGAAACTCATGGAGACTGCGCTGCGATTCCGTCGTCTTCTGGTCCCCTTAACAATCGGTAAAGGAGAATTGATTTTTTAAAAGTGCCTACGGTATTAATTTATTTAGCTTGGCGTTTGCTCCCCGTTTCTCTCTCCGAAGTCGGGGAAGTTCGGGGAAGTTCGGGGAAGTAAATAAACCACGGATTCCCAAAACCGAAAGTACTGAATAATTATCGAAGTGCATTAATGCATGGACAACTTGACAAAATACGAACTTGACGAAAAACGAGTACTTCGATAATTATTCAGTACTTTCGGTTTTGGGAGTCCGTGGTTTATTCACTTCCCCGAACTTCCCCGGACTTCGGAAATGTTTTCGTGGCTCATTCAGATGTTCTCTGTGATTCCACCGTGGATACGGCCGCCAGGAACGCGGTCAGTTCTTGCATTGATAACCTTGGGAGTAACATTCGTCCCCTGCTGAGCAACCTGCGAACCGAACTGCGAAATTGTCGAAATACCCTCAGGTACATAGAGGTTCGTGTACATAGGTACGGCCACTTTGTCTACTTAAACTTCAGTAGTCAGATTTAACCCCGTCCCGACGAAACTAACAGCTTAACCCCATGTGACTCCTTTACATTGCTCATTTTCAGAGCGTATAAATGTCGCCGCACTGGGCTGCTGAAAGCGCAACGCGCCGTGTGCGCGTGCGCTCGCGACGGTGTGAAGCAACAGTCGGCGAAAGACGCGTTGGATGCTTGCGTTCCGCAGGCGGTGAAGGACGAACTGGGCGCTCGATCTGCCCGGACGATCGGACTGCTCGGACGCGGCGCGTTATCCGGCGTTTGCGATCGGGGATAAGATGAAGCAAAGGCACCTAAACAAGAACAAGTGATTACATGTACGACAGTATGTATACAAAAACTTTTATCTAGGGATGAAGCAACAAGCAAGCATGGAATTGGGCAAACAAGAAGGGTACAACAGTAGAAGAAGATATTATATTTAGGGTACTGTGGGGTAAACCCGGCCGCCTACCGTAGTACTGAAGGCGGTTCTTTCTTCGTGGGTTGCCGGGTTTACCCCGTACTATTAAGTAGGTACGTACATACGGTATGTAGAAAGATTTATGTATAAAAGGTAGAAGGACCTGTGCACTTTATAAAAATTTTACTTTTTCCTCTATCTACCGTAACCACCTATTATGTTGGTAGAAAAATAGGCAGGTGCGAAAAGTACAATTATCGCTGCAAAAATAATTGCTGTTGCTGTAAAAATATGGTCGTATTAAAAAGTTATCAATTGCAATTGCTATTGTTCCATTTTAGTTTGTAGGCCTATTATGTAACCTGGGAAGGGCAAGGTGCAGTAGCAGTAGTACGTGTACTACGCATTTGCATATTATTATGTTCACGTGCTGTTGGTGTACCGTGTACCGTACCGTTTGGTTCACCATGGCATGCCAATGTCTTCATGTCGGGGACTCAGTTTTATAAATTATTGTTACCTGAAAATTGGTGACAACTTGTGGATGCACGCATTGCCCAACCGTGTAGTAATTTATTATTGTTTCCTATCGGTAGCACGCACCAGTATTTAGCAATAAAAAATCAAATTTTGAAATGCACACATTACCAACCGTCTAGTAATTTATTATTGTTTCCTATCGGAGTATGCACCGATATTTAGCGATAATCAAATTTTGAAATGCAGGATTTCTGCTAGAAAACGCCCAACAATGGGTACATTGTTCGAACTGCCTTTTATTTAGCCAGACTTGAGACCCTGGATCAGAAATATATTGTTTTCATCTGAAAACTTTTGTTAGTATTCCGTCCGGTTGGTTGCTTCTTTTTTCCGAAATTTCGCATTCGCTTTTTAACATCCTGAAGTTTTCAACTCAGGTTTTTCGAACTGTTGTGCTTATAACGTCAAACGGGTACAAAAAACGACGATGATTTTGGTTCTAACTTTTCTGGGCTCTATGCAGGTACTGTATGTACAGTAGGTAGGTAGGTAGGTATACGGCATTTGACAAAGCCTCAAAGCACAAATACAGCACAGCACTTTTACCACCCTATCTCTTTGGCCTTTTGAAGCACCTGGCAGTTTTGCCTGAGTACATGAATTACATGCATGAATGCATTACATTAATTTGCCAGTGGTGGAATAAACAAACGTGCTGCATGACAGAAACTGCGGCATGGTATAACAATGCAATCAAAAATTACAATTGGACTCATTTTGTGCTATTTTATTTTTTGGCGGGCTTTATTCAGTGAATGAGAAGAGCATATGGGATGGTGATCTGCACTGGGGCCAGCTTGTTTTACTCAGCACTGGAAAGACTCTTCTACAGCGGAAAGTCAGAAATTGTTCTTCTGCTCCCATCAGTTGCAGCTTCAAACAGCTCGGGGATATGCGCGATGCGTTGCAGTTGCCTGGCGATTGCACGCAGGGCTGGAATCTGACTGCTGCACTGAGAAATGCAGATACTAACTTCCCGAGGGTCAGTTGCACTCAACCAAAATGGCAGCGAAGCTGAATCGCCGAAATCATGGAAAACTGTTGCCCTGGTCATGGGAGCTGTGATGGTCTTGGCCTTAGTCCTCGGGGCTGCTGGAATCATCTTTTTCCACTGCCAGGCAAGAAAAGCGAAACGGGAATTGAAAAAGCACCAGGAAGACTGGACGTATCCAACCGATGGCGAAAAGGTGGGGAAAACTGCATCTGAAGCAACGCTGGGGAAAGAACCGGCACAAGGGGAGGGCGGACTGGCAGAGGGGGAAGGTCAGGGTGAGTCTAGAGTTGGGGCCAAGCAGGAATCAAAGAGAAAACTGAGAGGGGAAGAGCAGCAAGCAGCAACTGAGAAAACGCAGCTGCAGGAGTCGGATCAGGGCAAGAGTGGACGCAGCTCCAAGAAACGCAGTCAGAGCAGTTCCAGTGAAAGTGATGCAGAAAGATGAGCGTCAATAGTGGTCCACCTCAATAATACTGAACGTACTAAGTGAGAGTGGTGTAAATGTAATTCCATACAGTACGTGTATGTACAGTTCATCATCGCTCAATATTTTTTATTGCTGCTTTGGTAATGTACTTTCGTATAAATGTATATGTGTATACATGGGGCTATGCATAGGTCATTTTTGGGGGCTATGCATAGGGGGCTATGCATGGGGGCTATGCACAGGTAAATGGTAGGTATGCACGAGGGGGTTATATTCGAAGGGGTTAGTATACACGAAGCTTTACTGTACCCTACATACCATAGTATTATTGCAGAACATCTTTTTCCTTTATTAGTCTCAAAAGCTCCTTTGCCCTCTTCCTTCCAACGCTGCTAGGTGCATCAATTGCATGACCAGTCCACCACCCCACTACATTCGCTGTGGTATCGGCACCAGCGGTTACTTCGCTAGCATGGCATCGTTGGGATGGACACTTTGCGGCGATGTAACCAATGGGACGGAACTTATTCGGTGGCATGCGACAGTTCATATACCGTATTTTTGGGTGTATTGTTTACACCTCCTATTGTTTACGTATGATACTACGTACATTTGATATTGCCTAGCTGCGCGGGCATGAGTCTGTTACCCCTATCCTAAATGGGATTGGATTTGCATTGACAACCGCCAGACTCATGACCGCGCCTCTCTCTAACCCAGTTTGTTAGTTGTTGCATATTTATGATCAGTTCGAGAAAGTTCCCCTATCGCAACCACCGGCTGCACGACAAAGTTAGTTAGAAAATAGAGGAACGTCTGTAGGTCAGAGAATAGGAACAGCAAAGAAAGAATAGTAGCGGAGCAAGGAAAAAGAATTCACCAGGATGGACACTTTGCGGCGATGTAACCAATGGGACGGGAACTTATTCGGTGGCATGCGACAGTTCATATACATCGATAACGACTACTAAGTACCCTTCACTTAGTGTTTCGCAGGAACAGATCGATACCCGCGGCAAATGCGGTATGAAAAATTAATATTTATTTGCCTGGTTCCAAAACTAGGGAGTACATACGTACTTCTACGTACGTACGTACTAGCGACTAGCCTTACATAAAAACAAAATCGTAACCACCCACCACGTCTCTATCTCAACATTGACGCAAGCAGCCTGGTACTTCGGCTATTTGATTATTTACAGATCCCGATCTCTTGAGCGTCAACTTCCAATGGAACGGTACCAATCTCACCTACCATGACATCATCACTGTGGAAAAGGCGGATGAAATCCTAACGCTCACGGATGCAGGAAAGAACGTATGCAAAAAGAGGGACACGGTCATGACATGCCATTTGAAACAAGAGACGCAGTTCGGCATACCACCGATAGAGCTAAGCGGAAGCTGTGAGATGGGCTGGACAATCCAAGCGAGTGACCTGATTCCAGAGAATGTGTGGACGCCAGCAAAGGTCTACTGTGCACTAAAGAGGAAAACAATAACGGAAAACCAAACGGCGATGTGGAACTTCTATTTTGTCAACACAAGTAAGCACCAAGCAGCTTGCTTAGGTACGTGTGAGCAATTTTCCTCTATGGTTTACGAGTTTTCATTCGATCTGTTTTTCCAGAGGTAACGCAAGGAGTGCAAGTCCAACTGGAAGGGAATCGATGGCGCTGCTTTTGGGACAACTCCACATGACCAGCCTTTTCCTCGTGTTCGCGCAATGCTACCATCGATACCGCTGTCACGCCATACGTGTACACATGTGAATGTCCCGTCAAAGCCTGCTACCCCTTGAAGAGTCAGATCATCACCTACCGAAAAACTGGACCCATCGTCCCCACCTACTCACTGCTGGATGAATTTGGAGAACTGACATACTGGCCCAGGGATGGTGGATACTTGGAGATGAAATGCCACAGGGGAGCTGATGAACTGCCCACTGACTACATCAAACTCAGGAAGGATGGAGAGAATTCTTTGACAGTCCACTGCAAACAAATAGGCACGGGGTCATTCACAATCAACGCCAGTCACATCTTTTTTGGCCTTGGGAGCACTGGAACAAGTGGATGTCCAGCTTCTACACTGGAGAGTGGGCTTCAGTGTGTTGCTACCGCGCCTGAATTCGAATCTGGAAGAAAATTGTGCCCTGTAGATTTGAAGACACCCAAAGGCAAGTGTGGGTTCAGAGTGCCAAAGGAAACAGAATTGCCAGTGGTGGAATACACAAACGTGCTGCATGACAGAAACTGCGGTATGGTATGACAATGCAACCAAAAATTATAACTGGACTCATTGTTGTGCACTTTATATTTTATGCTTTCTTGTTATTGGGCTTTCAGTGAATGAGAAGAGCATATGGGATGGTGATCTGCACTGGGGCCAGCTTGTTGTACCCGGCACTGGAAAGAATCTTCTACAGCTGCAAGTCAGGAATTGTTCTTCTGCTCCCATCAGTTGCAGCTTCAAACAGCTCCGCGATGCTCTTGATGCGTTGCAGTTGCCTGGCGATTGTACGCAGGGCTGGAATCTGACTGCTGCACTGAGAAATGCAGATACTAACTTCGCCTGGGTCAGCTGCACTCAACCAAGCAAGGGGAAGGGATGGGTCTTCTACGTAATGAAGGAAGGTGCGTGCATACATGCGCGTGCGTTGCGTACACCATGTGTAAACTGTAGGTACTTGAGATAAAGCAAAAGGCTTTCTTCCATACATGAATAACTCTGGACTTTTGTATGGATATTTTGAATTTGCATATTGCAATGCCTCGTTTCTTTCTTTCCAGTTTTGCAGCTACATTCCTCTCAGACAAATTTTGCATGCGGCGAGTGGTCAAAGCTGGTTGGGTTTCCCTCATTTCTCCAGATCACAAATAGCGACATTGCTACTGCTGCTCCTTCAAATGATGACCAAGTGACCTGTGATGTAGAAGCAACCTCGTGCGGGCTCCCTTTCCACAACGACGTGAAGTACAACTTGCAACTGCGCGTCACTACTAGTACTCCTCTGTCTAAAACAACTGCTAAAACTTCTCCTAACCCTGATATAGGATCTAGCAGCACTACTCCAGCAGGTATTGTACAGTTCTGATCAGGAGCAGCCCCACCACCACTACAATACCTGATACTACTACATAAGGCCTACACTGATAGTAATAGAAGTACGTACGGAATGACCGTGATCAATTTTCTGTTCGCATAGGCAGCAAAGCTGAATCGCCAAAGTCATGGAAAACCGTGGCCCTGGTCATGGAGCTGTGATGGTCTTGGCCTTAGTCCTCGGGGCAGCTGGCATCATCTTCTTCCACTGTCGGGCGAGAAAAGCGAAGCGGGAACTGAAAAAGCATCAGGAAGACTGGACGTTTCCCACCGATGGCGATAAGGTGGGGAAAACTGCATCTGAAGCAACACTGGGGAAAGAGCCGGCACAAGGGGAGGGCGGACTGGTAGAGGGGGATGGTCAGGGTCAGTCTGGAGTTGGGACCAAGCAGGAATCGGAGAGAAAACTGAGAGTGGAAGAGCAGCAAGCAGCAACTGAGAAAACGCAGCCAAAGGAGTCGGATCAGGGCAAGAAGAGTGGAAGCAGCTCCAAGAAGCGCAGTCAGAGCAGTTCCAGTGAAAGTGATGCAGAAGAGAAGCAGGAAAGATGAAGGTTAAAAGTCCACCTCAATAATACAGAACGTACAGTGTGAGTGGTGTAATGTACTAACTTCCATTACAGTACACGTACAGTTCATCATTCGTTCAATATTTTTTACTGCTGCTTTGGTAAATGTACGTTCGTATAAATACGTACTAGGTGTATGTGTGTACTGTAATGTTTCGTGTATAGCCCCCTGGAGCTATATGATCGGTAAGCCCCGATTAGGGGGGCTATATTCGAGGCGGGGCTATACAAAAGGGGGGTTATATAAGAGGGCATTTTGCATTAGTGACCAAAGTAAGGTTATTTGACCACCTGAACTCGTTTTTATGGCTTATTTTGCCTTTACACAAGCTAAAGTGGTCTAAAACAGGCTGCTCTTAGCGCAAAAATTATCATTTTTGACATGGACTGACCATTTCTGCTGAGGTGGTCAAGAGGGATGAAAATCAAAATGTATCCCAAACTGTCCCAAATGATGCGCCATCAACTCCTATGGCTAGAAACACGTCGAAAACGCTGTTTTTAGCTGTAAAAACGTTCGTTTTCGTCGTTTTTCGTGGTCTTTGATATGGGGCTATATACGAGTACAAATGACGATAGGCACCGATTTGGGGGGGCTATATACGAGGGGGGGCTATATTCGAGGGGGGCAATACACGAAACATTACAGTAGTGGGTACTTACCTTCCCTATCCCGCTGACCATTTTTAATTTTTGCATGCACCGTCACTTCGGTTTTTCTTCGGCTGCGACTCGGTTGTCTACGGAATCTGCTCTGCTCTGCTCTTTTTTGTTTTGGTCTACATACGCTGTCTCTGCTGCTTGTTTCGCTCCAGTTATGCGCCGGATCCAGTACTTCTTTTTACTGCTGCTCGCTACCACCTTGGCTCTACTGGCAATCATTGCGGAAGGAGGGGTGAACTGCAATGGGAGTGGTAGTGTACCCTGGCCAAAACCACAGGTGGTGGAATGGCGGTCCTGGGATAAATACGGTGACTTGACTGTGGCGACTCACACTGGTGGAATGATTGAGATCAAATGCTGGTTTGGTTCGTGGGATAACGGCCGGGCTGAGAATGGAGATCCCATCAATGTGACTGATCAGGATACGAGATCATACGAGTGCGGCTGTCTCGATGGTGCTAATAACTCTACTCTGAGCGGAACCACCTACAATTTCCCAGTATGTAATTTTTATGCAACCTACCGCAACTCGTATATGATAGACCCTGACAAAACAGGCAGATTTGAACGTATGTACCAAGTTGGCTTTTTCTTTTTGATTGTAGTCAAGGTACATCTTCCACCCACTTCCATTTCCTACATTCAGCAGATCCGTCAGTTGCCACAGTTCATTGCATGTAATTCTCTGCGAGGGCAACGGCACAAGTAACAACAAATTCAGGGGGATGCCAAAACAGTGGATACTTTGTGCCGATAATGGGCATGCTGGTGCCAGCAATAGATTGTCGTGCAGATGGTCCAAAACCGACTATGGAAGTGGACGTCCTTTGGCAATAGCGACGATGGGACAAGAACAGATCATCAGGAGTAGGACCAATTTGTGCTCTGGTATGTAATGTGTACATTGACTACTGTTGAAATACATATCTACGACTTGCTCTAAACATAAAGTATGGCCGCGAACGCGAACTGACGAACTATTTCTTAGGTACTTGCTTCGGTGCCGGCAGGGTTGTCGATGTCGCTTAGTCATTAGGGAGCAGAACAACCTAGAAATTATCAAAAGAAAGAAGGCAATTATCGAAAACGCCATTATACGGCATACGCACTGAAAAAAGGGGGGTCAGTTCAAGACCACCCAGATATTTCGCTGCTCTTCCTCTTCGCGGATAAAAAAACGAGTGCTTTTTGCAGTAGGTACTTTACACAGGAAATAAAGTCAAGTGGTGTACATAACGTGTACTGTGAACATGATGCATTCATTCCTTTTTGCGCAGATAATCCTGATCTCATGAGTATCAAATTCCAATGGAACGGGTCCAGTCTGGCCTACCATGACATCATCCCTGTGGAAGAGGCAGACGAAATCCTAATGCTCACGGATGCAGGAAAGGACGTATGCAACAAGAGCAACGCGATCATGACATGCCACCTGAAGCAAGAGACACAGTTCAACACAAAGCCAAAGAAGCTTGACGGAAGCTGTGAGAAGGGCTGGACAATCCAAGCAAGTGACCTGTTTCCAGAGAATGTGAGAACGCCGGCAAAAGTCTTCTGTGAACTGAAGAGAACGACGACATCGAAAGAAAACCAAACGGCGATGTGGAACTTCTATGTTGTCAGCACAAGTAAGCAGCTAGCTGATGTGTGAGCAATTTTCCTCTATGGGTCTTTACGAGTGTTCATGCGATCTGTTTTTGCCAGAGGTGACGCAAGGAGTGCATGTCCAGCTGGAAGGGAATCGATGGCGCTGCTTTTGGGACAACTCCACATGGCCAGCATTTTCCGTGTGCCCGCACAATAATGCTACCATCGACACCACTGTCATGCCCTTCGAGTACAGCTGTGAATGTCCCATCAAAGCCTGCTACCCCAGGGATCCGACAATCACCTACAAAAGCACTGGACCAATCGTCCCCATCTACTCGCTGCTGGATGAATTTGGAGAGCCTACCTATTGGCCCAGAGATGGTGGATACTTGAAGATGCAGTGCTACAAGGGAGCTGATAAACTGCCCACTGACTACATCAAACTCCAGAAAGATAGAGATAATGCTCTGATGGTTTCCTGCAAAGGAATGACGGGATCATTCAAAATCAACGCCAGTCACATCTTTTTTGGCCTTGGGAGCACTGGAACAAGTGGATGTCCAGCTTCTACCCTGGAGAGTGGGCTACAATGTGGTGCTACCGCGCCTGAATTCGAATCTGGAAGAAAACTCTGTCCTGTAGATTTGAAGACACCCAAAGGGAAGTGTGGGTTCAGAGTGCCAAATGAAACAGAATTACCAGTGGTGGAATACACAAACGTGCTGCATGACAGGAACTGCGGTATGGTATGACAGAGCAACCAAAAATTACAATTGGACTCATTTTTGTGCTATTTTATATTTTATGCCTCCTTGTCATTGGGCTTTCAGTGAATGAGAAGAGCATATGGGATGGTGATCTGCACTGGGGCCAGCTTGTTTTACCCAGCACTGGAAAGACTCTTCTACATCTGCAAGTCAGGAATTGTTCTTCTGCTCCAATCAGTTGCAGCTTCAGACAGCTCGGCGATATGCGCTATGCGTTGCAGTTGCCTGGCGATTGCACGCAGGGCTGGAATCTGACTGCTGCACTGAGAAATGCAGATACTAACTTCGCGAGGGTCAGTTGCACTCAACCAAGCAAGGGGAAGGGATGGGTCTTCTACGTAATGAAGGAAGGTGCGTGTATATACATGCGCGTGCGTGCATCTCCACATACATACATCTGTACTCTACTGGAGATAAAATAAAAGGCTTTCTTCCGTACATGAATAACTCTGGACTTATATTTTGAATTTGCATATTGTAATGCCTCTTTTCTTTTTTTCCAGTTTTGCACCTACATTCCTCTCAGACAAATTTTGCATGCGGCGACTGGTCAAAGCTGGTCGGGTTCCCCTCATTTCTGCAGATCACAAAAGGCGACATTGCTACTGCTGCTCCTTCAAATGACGACCAGGTGACCTGTGACGTAGAAGCAACCACCTGTGGTCTCCCTTTTCTCAATGACTTGAAGTACAACTTGCAACTGCGTGTCAGTAGTAGCAGTACTACTCCTCCATCTAAAACAACTGATAATACTGCTTCTCCTGACCCTGCTGAAAAATCTAGCAGCACTACTCCAGCAGGTTGTTCAGTATTGATCTCAGCAGTATTGTACCACCACCGCTACAATATTGTATGCACATACATTACATACTGTACGTACCTACAGTACTTACCGTACCAAGTAGTATGGTCAAGGGATGACAACGATTAATTCAGAGCTTTCAATTTTCTCTTCGAATAGGCAGCAAAGCTGAATCACCGAAGTCATGGAAAACCGTGGCCCTGGTCATGGGAGCTGTGATGGTCTTGGCCTTAGTCTTCGGGGCTGCTGGCATCATCTTCTTCCACTGCAGGGCGAGAAAAGCGAAGCGGGAACTGAAAAAGCATCAGGAAGACTGGACGTTTCCCACCGATGGCGATAAGGTGGGGAAAACTGCATCTGAAGCAACACTGGGGAAAGAGCCGGCACAAGGGGAGGGCGGACTGGCAGAGGGGGAAGGTCAGGGTGAGTCTGGAGTTGGGACCAAGCAGGAATCAGAGAGAAAACTGAGAGGGGAAGAGCAGCAAGCAGCAACTGAGAAAACGCAGCCGCAGGAGTCGGATCAGGGCAAGAGTGGAAGCAGCTCCAAGAAACGCAGTCAGAGCAGTTCCAGTGAAAGTGATGCAGAAAGATGAACGTCAATAGTCCACCTCAATAATACAGAACGTACAGTGTGAGTGATGTAAATGTAACTTTTATACAGTCGTACAGTTCATCATCGTTCAATATTTTTTATTTACCACTGCTTTTTTAATTTACGTTCGTATAAATGGGTATGTTTGTGTAGTGGATTGGATACACATACATTCCTTCCCTATCCCGATGACCATTTTTAAATTTTGCATGCAACGTCATTTGGTTTTTCTTCGGCTGCGACTCGGTTGTCTACGGAATCTACTCTACTCTGCTCTTTTTTGTTTTCGTCTACGCTGTCTCCTCTGCTGCTTGTTTCGCTCACCAGTATGCGACGGATCCTGTGCTTCTTTTTGCTGCTTCTCGGAACCACCCTGTCTTTACTGGCACTCATGGCGGAAGGAGGGGTGAGCTGCAAAAATCGAACTGTTCCAAGCATCGCATGGTTGCGGTCCTGGGATAAATACGGTGACTTGACTGTGGCGACTCACGCCGGTGGAACGATTGAGATCGAATGCTGGAATGGTGCCTGGGATAACGGGTGGGCTGAGAATGGAGATGCCATCAATGTGACTGATCAGGACCCAAAGACACACACGTGCGGATGCCTCAGGGGAGGAGTTTCTGATATGAATTTTCAGAGGCTCTTTGAATATCCGGTAAACATTCAGCGGAACCAAGCGCAGGTTGAAACCAGTACTGATTGGTTCTTGTCTCGTGCTGTATGTTTAGTCTCGAAAAGTATTCTGCCCGCTTCCCTTCGTTGCTCCCAACTGCGTCAGTTGCGATGGCTCGGCTCGTATTCGTTGTTTCAAATTCAGTTCAAATAGGTTCGACAAGATGCCAGATAAGTGGAAACTTTGCGGTGATGGGACTACCAGTGGAAGTGGTCCCTTGTCATGCAGATGGTCAAAGACGACCATTTCCAACAATGGCACACTACTGAAAAAAATTCGACTGGAACAGATTGACAATTCCAGCTCCTGTGGTAAACCACCATAATTATTTCTGTCTTATGTAGCTAGTGTAGCTAGCTACCTACCCTAGGTGCAGTACTCTTGGATTAGGTACATTCAGTAGCATAGCGTTGTTGTGTTTTTGTAAACAGATCGGAACTCTTGGACATCAACTTTCAATGGAATGATACCAATCTCACCTCCTATGGCATCATCCCTGTGCAAAATGCGGAAATCCTAACGCTCACGGATGCAGGAAAGAACGTGTGCAATAAGAACGACACGATCATGACATGCTACCTGAAGCAAGAGACACAGTTCACCATAAAACCAAAAGAGCTGGAAGGAAGCTGTGAGATCGGCTGGACAATTCAAACGAGTGATCTGATTCCAGAGAATGTAAGAACGGCGGCAAAAGTCTTCTGTGAACTGAAGAGAACGACAACACGGAATGATAGCCAAACGGCGATGTGGAACTTCTATGTTGTCAGCACAAGTAAGCAGAGACGGTACGACATAAAGCTATAAGTGCGAAGTGTGAACATGAGTATCTACTTTTCCATTGAAAATGGGCTGTCTTACGCGTTTTCATGCGATCAGCTTTTTGCCAGAGGTGACGCAAGGAGTGCACGTCCAGCTGGAAGGGAATCGATGGCGCTGCTTCTGGGACAGTTCCGTATGGTCAGCCTTTTCTTCGTGTCCGCACAATGCTATCGTCGATACCACTGTCAGTAGAGAGAGATGGGCTGAGCGAGACTCTCGGTTTCGAGAACCTCAGTCATTTTGTCGATCTCGGTCTCGATCTCGACTTAGTAGAATTTCAAATTTCTCGGTCTCGCAACCTTCTAAGGAATACTTTAGGCGAGACCGAGACTAGTAGATTGAAATCGTGATTCCACAAGCAATTGTTCACGCATTTCTGCTGAGATTTCAGCTGCCTAATCATGAATAAATTTCTCCTGCAGAGCGAATTTAGCTACGGAAGGAACAAAATACCTCGTATTTAAGGTGGATACGGAGTTTTTCCGACCCAACTTTGAGCAGCTGCTGCGCTCGCTACAGGACAGATACAAACATACAGTTTTGCTCTCATAGTAGACCCAACCTAGGTCTCTCCATCTACTTACAAATAGGAGTGGCCCAAAAGCGTTAGTATTGGCGCAGTACAACGTCTCAAAAACACCCACAAAAACTCGCTACAGAACGAACCGCAGGGTAGATTTCAACATCCAGCATACCATTCGATTCGTCTCACTGAGACGAGTCGATCGATACCTTTGGCGCCCCTCTACGTTGCCTCTACGCAAAGTTATTCAAGAAAAACCTTATATTGGGGGCTATCGTTTGAACGAAGATTGCGCAGTGCACAGGTCGTTTCAAGGTTTGCGAGACGCTTGTTGAAAAGTTCAGGTGATGCTCTTTCAAATGAGTACTCTGCCGTTTTCCAACTCGCCGTGGTTGTCTCAGGAGAGATCGATGAATATAGGACCTCATATAGCCTGTTTATTATGGTATACTGTTTACTGTTCAACGAAAGAAAACGTCGAGAAACCCATACTTACGGGTAAACTGGTGAGATTGATGTTTCATGCCACAGTAGAAGTTGCCTCTGAGTACATTGACGTTTCATCCAGTCACCCTGCCCTTGATGTTTCATAAAGTGCCCGTGCCCACCCCGCCTTTATTTTGGAAAGACTCCGTATCCACCTTAAGATGTCACCTCTAAAACCTCTAAGTCTCGATCTCGGTCTCGTTTTCAGCAACAATCCAGTCTCGGCCCATCTCGACAGTGTCTACGCCCTACGTGTACACCCGCGAACGTCCCATCAGAGCCTGCTACCCCTCGAAGAGTCAGGTCATCACCTACCGGAAAGACTGGACCCATCGTCCCCACCTACTCGCTGCTGGATGAATTTGGCGAACCCACCACACTGGCCCAGAGATGGTGGATACTTGAAGATGCAATGTTACAAGGAAGCTGATATACTGCCCACTGACTACATCAAACTCCGGAAAGATAGAGAGAATGCTCTGGTGGTTTCCTGCAAAGGCAAATCAGCCGGGTCATTCAAAATTAAATGCCAGCTCACATTTCTCTTGGCCTTGGGAGCATTGGAAAAAGTGAATGCCTAATCTTAGCGGTGGAGAGTCAGCTACAATGTGGCAGCGACCCGCCCGCGTCTGCCTTGAGTTGGACTTGGAAGGAAAAAATCGTGTCCGTGAACTGAAGGCATCCAAGGGAATTGTGGCATTCAGAGCACCAAAGGAAACAGAATTGCCCATGGTGGAGTACACAAACCAGAAGGGAAGGATTGTGGTATGTTTCTTACAGCGTGCTTCTGTACAGAACATTGTACATGCTATGTACATACGTTAGGTACACATGTATTGTTGGACATTTCTGCATTCGTTTGTTTGCAGCGAAAGAGAAGAGCGTGTGGGATGGCAATCTGCATCTGGGCGAGTTGCTCAGCACTGGAGACACTCTGAAACGAAAGAGCAAGAAAAAACTGTGCAACAGCTCTGTTCCCATCAGTTGCAGCTTCAAACAGCTCGGCGATATGCGCGATGCGTTGCAATTGCCTGGCAATCGGAACGCAGGCCCGGCACCCGACTGCTGCACTCAGCGACGGACAGCCACCAACTTCGCCTGGGTCAGTTGCACTCAACCGCCAAGGGCAAGGCGTGGCTC
>JASAMW010000746.1:0-62998 GCA_030247985.1 Epsilonema sp. ZAB3_2
ATTTCGTCCCAATAAAGCAACAAACAGGGCGGGAAGCGAAGCGTCGCCTTGGCTCCTAGTAGGATGTAGAAAGGAAGGGAAAGGAGAAACGAGCGCGATGCTGAACGATGTCCACACTCATCAAGTGGGTGCGACAACAGGCCGAGTCGTGATATTGCCAATATCTTAGAGTAAACGCTCCTTTCACAGAAGTGAATTTGAGAAAGAGTGAAAACATGAGCGCATCCTTTACAGAGTTGTCGGTGCCGATCTTGTCGGAAAACGTTTGTAGCAGGACAAGTTTGAGCCGAAAAGGTGCAATTAGAGAGGCGTCGAAAGGTCGCGTCAGGCGTGAAACACGGATGCATTTTTTGCCAGCAGGTGTTTTTATGGGCGGTGCTGTTTCGCCTCAAATGACCTCGAAATTTTAGTTTTCTTCAGTTTGTAAGCGCTAAGGTTTGAGTAGTGGAGAGGCGCGCGCTGTGAAATGTCCCCGATTGGAACCAAAGCGGCGTACCATGGAACACAAGGCTGGCTGGCTGGCATACTGGCAACAGTTGGTTTTGGCTTAGTCCAGGGCTATTCAATAAAATTCGATTTGCTTTATTGTTGCTGATCTGTTGAAATTTGATGAAGCATGAGCGCATAGGTGGAGTGAGCAGGCGGCAAAAGGACAAATTGACGGACAGAAAAGGATATTTTGTCTCTCAGACACCTTTAGCCTGAGAAATTCAATCACGCACAGTTTCTTTAGCTGATGTTAGGGCGGAGAAGAGTAAAATAGTGTGGGCTGCCTAGAGTAGGGATTTGTCGCGACAGAGACAAGAAGAAGACAAGCAACTGAGCTCAATAGATTGCGGCAAGCTCGGACCTCAGATTTGAGCCTGCATGTATAGACCAACCATCAGGGTCGCAATAACCGTGGCTGTAAGCCAGACGACAATAGACAAGAAGCATAGGTACCTAGGTAGCCATACTGTACTGTAGGATGAAATAACTAGAGCCGATAGAATTATGGCATAAAAGCAAAAGCATACGCATTACGCTGCTCTGTTCGTGATGACAGTTCAGGTCTGAATGTACGTACATACAGTATATACTGTACGTACGACAGTACAGTATACAAACAAGAGAAAGGAACTCAAGCCCTATTCACATCGGGAGGGGGGGGCTCGACGTCACCAATAGTAAACCTCACAGCTCCCAAATGTTTCAAGTCGACATAAAACACTAACCCTGCGTTCTCCATCATTCTATGTGAGACAAAAAAACAAGCAAAAAACAAAAAAAAATCAGGAAAATGGGAAGGCGGGATGAAATGGGCAGAGGTCAGAGGTCTTCGAGGCAAAGGTCAAATTCGGGCCACTTCAGTTTCTCTCTGTTGGGCAGTGAGGCGAGCGTGGAAAACCCCGGAGTTTATTTTGGGACACTCTGTACATGGAACTGGCTCGAATTTCCCCCTGCCTACTAATTAGAACTTCAATTGTCTGTCGAAAACCAACCAGTCGAAACGTCAGAACTATTGTATAATGGTTCCTGAACAGCAAGGCTACTTTACAGACAAGACTGCTGCAACCGTGGATTTTAACGTTTCGACTTGTGACGGAGTTTTGCGGTAGATGTTAGCTAATAACGGCTGTTAGGTGACGTACGTAGGTGTAGGTGTAGGCTAGGATGCAGAATACGCAGTAATTCCCACAGGAAGCGAGGTGGAAAAGCCCTCGGGCATAACAACCACCCCGCGGTTTACTCAAACACGCAAGCTACTGCAGACTCCAATCACAGAATTACGATACAAAAGCAACACGCAGCCACGAAAGCAAAGCAAGCGTGAGCGAACAGAAGACACAACAGTGCACTACAAAGGCACTGAGCTCGACTACTGAATGAAAACAGGTCAATTATGAAAACTTTTGGTCACAATCGCGCTGGTGGTCGCAATCGCGCTGGTGGGTGGTCCAAGCCGAGCTGTACAAGGGCAAGTTCAATATCGAAACTTTCGCCAGCTAGGCTTGCATTTTCTACCCTAGTGTGTACGTACATATAGACATGTGTCTTTTGGGCTAACGTACCTAGTATGTAGCTAGTACGTGTAATACGTAGCTTCTTTGCTTCGGTGCGTGTGTAAGTAGTAGGTTCTGTCGCCCCCTCCTACCGGGGGGGGGGGGGGGGGGGGGGGGATGTCACGCAAAACGTGACATGCACTCCAGTACAGTAAACCTCTTGCATGCATACGTACATACGTACGTACACTTTTATTAGCCTCTCTCGATAACAGCGTGCGTTCTTCTCAACCTGCACGTGGCTAAGAGGTTCAGTATTTATCACACTCAAGCACAGCACATCCGTAGTAAAGTTTTTACAAAATCTACACAACATTTGCAAGATAAAGAAAGAGAACTTGCAAGTTTTGTATACATTTTGTCAAAAAAATTTACTACAGGTGTATGCGCGTGAGTGTGATAAATGCTGCACCTTTAGCCTCGTGCAGGTTGAAAACAACGCACGCTGTTATCGAGAGAGGCTAATACGCCGCTGCCAGTTCATTCTAATTTCGTATCGTACATACGGCGCATTGTCTTGGTCAAGTTTGCCTCTTGTGACCTGTTTTCATTCAGTAGTCGAGATCTGTGCCTTTGTAGTGCACTGTTGCGTCTTCTGTTCGCTCACGCTTGCTTTGCTTTCGTGGCTGCGTGTTGCTTTTGTATCGTAATTCTGTGACTGGAGTCTGCAGTAGCTTGCGTGTTTGAGTAAACCGCGGGGTGGTTTTTATGCCCGAGGGCTTTTCCACCTCGCTTCCTGTGGGAATTACTGCGTATTCTGCATCCTAGCCTACACCTACACCTACGTACAGTACGTCACATAACAGCCGCTATTAGCTACCATCTTCCGCAAAACTCCGTCACACGACTTTCAGCCAACCAAAGCTGAAAGGGCTGGTGCGGGTCGACGTTTCCATATGCTTGTACCTTTACCTGGTCTTGATTTCTTCACGGCGACTGCAGCCGTAGCCGTAGCCTCGACGTGTTCGGCGCTCCTGGTACCCATAGCGGTGACCTGAATCTGTCGCGGTTCGACTGCCGACTGATTACCCGCCTCAGCAGGAACGCGTCCATCACCCTCTGGGACCGTCTACAGTGAAAATAGTACTTTGGGGCTATACAAAAATCGAGAGGTCTGATGGGGGGTTATACACTGGGGGGGGGGGGGGGGGGGATATACAATGGGGGGGGGGGGGGGGGGGGGGATATACACTGGGCAAAATTTATGTTTTTGAGAGGTGTGTAGAGGCATGTTTTTGAGGTCAAAAGTATGTGTTTTAGGGCATAATCGCGGTCAAAACAGGGTTATTCTAATACAAGACATGCTCAGCTAAGCTTATAGGCATAGTACGTAGCTTGGTGTAGGAGTAGCTATAGTTAGCTTATGACCAGCTTACATAGGTAGGCTAGGTACCTTCCAGTACATGGGGGGTTATACACCAGGGGGGGATATACACTGGGCAAAATTTATGTTTTGCCAATGGGGGGTTATACACTGGGGGGGGGGGGGGGGGGGGATATACAATGGGGGGGATATACACCCAAAAATACGGTAGAGAAGTTTGTCGTCACTTTTCCCCATTCGCCTTATCTAACTTTACCCCAGCACTCACCAACCTGTTTGCGCAATTCTTGTGCCAGCAGTGGAATCAGCGGCTTGAAAGCTGTTGCGAACACCGCCGGGTTCAAAGCCAACAGACTGTCGCGAATCTGCTGCTGAATCTGCAGAAAAGACAGACGACACTGTGATAGACTGCTATTTATTAGACTGACACATAGCTCAGTTCCAGTTGGTAGGGTAGCGTGGGGTAAACCCGGACACGGGGTAAACCCGGACACCTAAGCTTTTCTCAACTTGCCGCTTCAGCAAATGACGAACATAGTAGCTCATTTGAAAGAGGAAAGTTCAAGGAAGAAAGAGGAAGAAAGAGGAAAGAGGAAGAAAGTTCAAGCTATAAGGTAGTACATTGCTCGCAAGTAAAGTTATAAGCTATAATAGCTAGTAAGGCTGCAAGAATTCTGCTACTGTAAAGATTCGTGTATAACCCAGGCCACGGGTACCTACGTGACTCGAGGCGCAGTTACGCCCTTGTTTTCCCTCCCACAATACAGCTATGAAAATATGGCATGTTTGCCTCAAAAAAGAGGAGAGTTCGACTGAAACGACTTTTATTCCTCCCCGGGGGTTCTCATTTCTTCGCGAAACATCAAAAAACTAGTTTACCAAGAAAAACAGCAGAGTCCTAATGTTTCAAAGTTATAATAAGAAGATCCTGTGTTGAAGATGAAATTACTTTTGTCTTCAGATTACGTTCGCTATATTCATATCATTTCTGATTGAAGCTCAATGGTAGATTGTGGCAAAGATTAGTGAAGGCGAGGATGGATTCTTCAAATTTTCTTCGGTGAACCGATGCAGTTTTGAAATTTGTAAAATCGACCCTCGCCTTCTCTATGGGGAAAACCTTGCCACATCCGCCCTTCAAGTAACTTGTACACACAAAGGTGGATGACTGTTTTATCATCGTCCGTACCGTATATTGCAGAGCTTGATTGGTGACGATGGTGTTTGTGTTGCTCACGACCTGCATCACTTGCGCTGCGGTGGACATGCGCATGAAGCTCTCTTTCCGAGATCCATGCTGAAGCGAGCGCAAGCGCAGTGCATCCTCCAGCTCTTTACGGGCTTGAGCTTCGCACGACTCCTCCAGCTTCTTCGTGTGCGTCTAAACGTTCAAGCAAACTCCTATAGCTCAGCGGGGAGGTTGAAACGACAACCGCTCATAGGGAGCAAGGCGTATACACGGCCAATAATTGTTATGACGCCAGGTCGCGACCAGCCCGCTAACTACAAGCTGGTGTGCGAGAGCGACCTGGTTGCTGCACATGATATGCGCGTAGATAGGAAAGATAATAGACTGATGAGCAAAAGCCTAAATAACGTGACGCTCATTCATTCTTTTACGTACTTTGCCGCTCCGCAACTGCTCGTCCAGCAATTCCTTGGCCCTCTTCTCCCTTTGCGCAGCGTCCTTCTCCAATTCCGCCTAAAAAATACATACACGACATAGCAACAATACATATGTACCTAGCTTGACAAAGGAAAGCAAAGGATCCAGAAATTTGGTGGTACTACCCTTGGAGGAAAGTCAAGCCAAAGAATACCGAGATAATACCAAGAATATACATATAAGTGGGCTAATAAAAAAGTTCATTTTTATTAGGGGAAGAATGGAGCACACAACGTAAAGGAGGCACTGTGTGGATGGCTTGGTTCGGATTCCCGTTGGTTTTTTTCAGTGGGTGTACGATACCCCCACTAACAGACCCCACCTTCAAAACCGTGCCCACGTCTGTATGCGGCTATGCATAGGGGGGGGGGGGGTATGCACCAGTAAATATGGGTATGTACGTACGTGCTACAAACATATGTACTCTTTGCGCTTCCGCCAATTCTTGGTTCGCCTCGCCGTCTGCTCCCATGACGAATTGCTCCAATGTGCTTTTCGCACTGGCATTTCCCATAGCGCCGAGCAGGCAGATACGACTCAGGTAGTCCTGCACACCGGGATCGAGCTGGTCGGCTGGCGTTTCTTCCGACTCCTCAGCCAATCCGCCTCCACCGTTGTTACTGGCAGCCAACTGGGCAGGGACTGTGGTAGACGAATGCTCTTCGGTTCTCGGCGTAGCTGTCGTCCCGTTGCCGTTGGTAGCCAACTGGGAAGGGACTGTGGTAGCCGTTCCCGACGTGGATGCCGCCTTGTTGTTGTTGGCAGAGGAGGACGCTGCACAAGCACAGATTCAAGTCAATATAAAGCTCTACTACGCATAGCACAAGTGAAACAACCCATGCACTTTACAGCATATGTACATAGGTAAAATTATGTACTGTTACTACGATGGCGCGTTCACCAGACGTCCGTACGTCCGTCGTCAACTCAGAATTCTGCCATCCGTCCGTTCGTCAACACATATGGGTTGACGAACGGACGGACGGACGTCTGGTGAACGCGCCATAAAGTAGTACAAAGTAGTATTTTACGCACAACAAATGAACGATTTTTTGACAACACAACATTAGTCGACATCAGACAGGCCAATTTACTGGGACCGAGCTCGTCGGTCTTGTGTGTTGAAGCATAGGAGCCGACGAATACGCTCCGACTTCAGCTCGCACCTCATTAGATGTCTGACCGCGTGAGTACAGGGAAGAGAAAGGTGCGGGAATAATTTTGTTCGTCGGTTGGCACAAAAGTGCGTGTGACGGGCAAGTATGGGGGAATCCGTCGCCTATTCTAGGCGCGTGTACGGTACGTGCAAGGTGCGAGTGAGCTGAAAATCCTGTCTGATGTTGACTAATGACGTGCACAATTGCGCACGGTACGAATTGCGCACATGCCGATAAAGCTTACCGCCATCATTCTTCTGCTGCTTCTTTGCTCGAAGGTATCTCTTCACCGCGAGCAGTTCCGGGTTTTTCAGAGGTCTTGGCCGTTTCTGCGCCACCTGTCCTTCTTCCTGCGCCATCCCTCCTCCCTTCTGCGGCCTCTTCCTGCTGCGAACCATGATCTTGCTGTCGTTCTTCTCCACTAAAACAAGAAATGAAAGAGATATGAGGAGACCTGTGACTGCAAAGCAGTGCAAGATTATGTACGAATTGGATTCGATGCATGGATTGAATTGGATTTGATGCATGGGTATGACAATGCCTGCTTACTCTGGTTGTTTCGAAGGTAGAGCTCCTTTATCATGTCGTGAATGGGTGCTGCCGTATCCCATGTCAGCTGGAAGTCGTGGAAAACCGGAACGTCATCTGGGATGTTGGCCACCCGGGAAGGCGTCGTCTTCAGGCTGACCGATCGAACTGCTGACAAGTCCTGATAATCCAAGATCACACGCCCCAGATCCCGATGCAAGGCACGAACCTTTCCGTAGTTGGACGCTATGAACTCCAACACGAACGGCTCCTTGTCCACGTAGACGACAGTCCTAGGGACTTTCGCCTGAAACAAATTTAGGCTCCTTGCACCCAAACTTTATTACGTAGTGTACGTACACTGGTATATCCAAGAATACTCGTGGCAGTTTCATCCATTTGGTGGCTGTTGGTTAGATGGGGTTGAAAACTCATGCATGCAATTTGTGAACAAAGCAAAAGTTTCCGAAGGGGTAATCACATAAGTACATAGGTATACAACAGTTTGGTTCTGTGAGGCATTCGAGCGCATTTGTTCTAGAAATTGTTGTGGTCTTTTGCCCTAATTTGAATGTGTGTACATACATACTTACGTACTGTATGTTAGTTGCGGCGTTGCGGTAAAATAAGATGCACAAAGACGGAAAAAAAGCAGCGCATAACCAAGGAGTTGGCATAACAAAGAACGAAAAAACAGCTGATTACGCTCTGTGCTCCTGTCTACTGACGAAGGAAATGTACAGAAGCAAACGTAGGTAAGCCCTCTTCAGTGTCAAAAAGTAACACATAGGCCTGCTTACCCTTTTCAGGCACGTGTCGATATTTCGAGTCCTGGTCTGTAGCTTATCCGACAGCCCGAACGTTGGCACCGTGTAGGGAGGAAAGAAAGGCTGGAACAGGTACTGGGGAAACCAGTACTTCTTGTAGACGGCCATTTGACTCTTGATCAAAGCTCGATACACGTAGAGATAATAGCGGAAGGGGTACAAGCTGGGTTCCGTGGATCGTGCTTCCTGCAGCTGTTCCCGCAGTTCTTCTTCCGTGATCTCGCGGTACTGCAAAACAGGAATGAATGAACATAAACATAACGTACATTATTTGTGAAATCGCAACAGTACTACCAAGGGTCCATAACGTTTGTACGTATACGTGGGATACGCGGGATACGTAGTATATAGGTTATGGACCCTTGGTACTACAAATGAGCGATGAGAATTGAGCAATGGACGAATCACAAATCAGTAGAACCAACCACTCAACTAAAACAGGGAATCAACTGTTGGGACGGATGCTCAAAGTAATGAACAACCCTCAAATAATGACTTGCTACTTGCATTGCAAGCAGAAGAAGGATATGGATATGGCGATGATAACACTGCCGGAAGCGGAAGTAACGGCCACAATCCTTAGTTGTGTGAAACATCAATCTTGCGAGACAACCCAGAAATACTAATTTTGGCACACATGCTCAACAGACATTATCGAACTAAAGTAGGTACGGTATGGATGGACGCTATTGATATGGCCAAGGGTCCATAATGCATTATATTGACCCTAGACTTATATTAGCCGCACCAGGGACAGGGCCTCGAAGCGAAAACGGATCACGGTAGATTACGTACGTTGTAACACGAAGACGACACCGTCTTTGTTCGCTTCGAGTCGAGACCGTAGCGCGCTACACACGTGGTGAGTAAACTCACGGTGAATTCGATCTTCGAGTTGAACTTCGAGTTTTATTTTTCGTGTAGAACATTCTCACTTGCTCCCAAGCGCAAAATTTTTCTCACTTGTTCACACGACGGTGAGTTTCAAACTCACGGTGAATTCACCGGCCTCCCTATGCTTCATCGCATACTTACGGGGAATTCCCCGTGAGTTTACTCACCACGTGTGTAGCCCACTCCTGTCCCTGGTGCGGCTAGTCTATGTGAAGGGTCAATCATGGATAACATCTCTGAGTGTTCCAGCTAACCGCTTGCGTCTGCTACGTGCCCTCTCAATTTTTTGTATTCACGAGTTGCAGCCAGAGAAAGTTTAGCCTTGCCCGATAACAGTGTGTTTTTCTCAACTATAGTCTGGCCAATAGCAGTTGGCACCTGAACTCAAGGCGCATTGCGTAAAATAGATTTACAAATGCGGATTTCTGTCCACGCTTCGTGTACTCCTATTTAGCAGAAGTACATGCAAACTACGCAACTCGCCTTGAGTCCAGGTGCCAACTGCTATTGGCCAGACTATACTAGTAAGGTGCAGTGTTCGTCACACTCAAGAACAGCACACCTGCAGTATTGCAGTTTTCTTTCTTTTTCTTTGAAGTGTTGTGTAGATTTTGTAAGAAAATAACTACAGGCGTGCTGGGTGATAAATACTGCACCTCTTAGCTACGTGCAGGTTGAGAACAACGCACGCTGTTTTCGAGAAAGGCTTATGGAGGGAAACTCACGTACCTCAAGAATAGTCGCAGTCAATACCGCTCCCGCCTCCTCGTCGTTGAAGTACACCTCTTCGTCCTTTTCGAACCGCCGATGGCAGACGTTGTTCATGCTCTTCAATGTGTCCATGGTGATCTTATCTGGATCTGGGTGTTCCGCTGATGGTGTCGGATAGCCTACAAACAAAGGATGTAATTAAATCTATTCACATCTACTAACAAACAGGAGAGCTGTTTTTGTCTGTCACGTCGATAAGCTTTGGAGCTGCAGTTCATTGGAAGCTAATGGCACCAAAGGAGGCCTGAAGCCCTTCGATTTTTTGATTTAACCCCTCCTCTAATTCGATGGGCGCCGCGGGCAAAAGGCGGCCAAGGGCGACTGAAATGCGATCGCACTAGTATCGATCGCATTTTCCTACAAATTTTCCAAATGCTACCAGTGAACCTACGATGGCGTTTTGGACCACCGATTTTGTCGGCGGGGGTCGCATGTTGGTCGCGGCTACCATCGAAATAGAGGAGGGGTTAATCGACCACCCATATCGATCAACGCGCAGTATTTCAGAGCGCAGAAAGGTCTCTTCTAAAGTGCAACCAGCAGGTTCAGCAGGTTCTCCGTATAAAGCCATCGTAAAGAAATGCGGTCAAAAATGCCACAGCTAACTTATAGCGGGATTTCCAAATCAAAAAACCGCTATTGTCTCTAAGCTACTCTCAATGTCGAGATCTCGGCGATTTCCTTATGTACTGAAATCGCCAAAATGGGCGTCGACCATTGGGCAATTCTACTGAACTTCGCAAAGGCCCGAAAAATAAAAAATGGTAGAAATATGCTTGCGTGTCAAAGACGATAAAAATTCGTATCGGGCGTACAGGGTCGTGGGGTGTCGTGGTTTAGTTTAGCATATTTGGTCGACGCCCATTTTGGCGATTTCAGTACATAAGGAAATGGCCGAGATCTCGACACTGAGAGGAGCTAGACATAAGCGGTTTTTTTATTTGGAAATCCCGCTAAAATTAGCCGTGGCGTTTTTGACCGCATTTCTCTACGATGGCTATATACGGAGATATTTCTATCACACGGCAGGAACCTGCTGGTTGCACTTTAACTGGCTGTCTGGCGCGCGTGGCTCACCACTCATTGGTTATCGAGCGAGGAGCGACAACAGCAAGCGTGTCACTCATATTGTTTTTGCGCAAAAACCGACTTGCGACACACACCCTGCTAACGTTGGCTGACCACAAAAGAGTTCGGTATGGAACTCAAGTCGTATTGCGTGAAATAGTGCGGATTTCTGTGCAGAACATGCGAACTACCCAACCCAATACAACTTGAGTTCCGTCTCTCTCTGGTCAGGCAATAGCTAACCTTCGTCTTTCCCCCAATTCTCCTCCTCCCAGGCATACAGATCAGGGCGCGCTTTCTTGACCAGGCGCAGGTCTTCCGGAGGCACGACTGCCATGCCTCTGCCGCGATTTCTGCTCGTAGCAGTCGACGCCTGAATCAAATAGAAGACAACAATCAGGGACATACACGTGTACATACGTTTCATTTCGTGAATTTGAATTCCTATTCTGCAAGCAACATTGCGCGGAAGGCAGAGACTCCGCGCTGGAAAATACGTAATTCGGTAGTGTACATACGCATACATCCATACGTATAACATTGTACGTGCGTACACGTTTCTGTATGTACGTCGTACTCGTTCATTGGATGACGGTAACAAAGATTGGGGCAAAGTTCATTACGTGCGGTGCGCACAACACGCCCAGCATAGGAAACTTCGTCAATTTCATTGTCTGCCCTTAGCCCGAATACAGCTTTATTCTCTATCCATTTTCTGCTCTCCTTCGCTCCTCTCGCCTCCCCTCCTCTCCTCTCTGCTCTGGTCTCCTTCGCTTCTCTCGTCTCGCTCTCGCCTCACGTGTGCGTGGGTGTGGCTTGCGCGCTGCGCCAAGTGCAATGCGCGCGCGGTAAAAGCATGGACAACTCACGGATTCTAATCAGCGTGATTCACGAGGCCGTCTTTGACGCCGAGTGCGCGCGTGCGGTCGCAACTGCAACGAAAACAAACGAAAAAAGAAGGAAAAGAAAAAAGAAGGTCGAAAAAAAGAAAGAGCGAGCCGAAACTTGAAGGGCAGATGCGGCAAAGATTTGCCCAAAGTGAAGGCGAGGATCAATTTTTCAAATTTCCTTCGGTGAACTTATGCAGTTTTACATGCGGAATCGATCCGACCCACCTGTCTCGACGCGATTTTGCCTCCTCGCAGAGAAAACCCACTCTTACAGGGCGTTTCGCAATAAATGGCGCGAAAACGTTGCGAAACACGCTTTACTTGTAGTGGTGTTTCTCTACGAGGAGGCAAAATCGCGTCGAGACAGGTGGATGGGATCGATTCAGCATGTAAAACTGCATCGGTTCACCGAAGGAGATTTGAAAAATCGATCCTCGCCTTCATTATGGGAAATCTTTGCCACATCTGCCCTTTGAAGAAAGAGTCGAGAAAAGAGAAGACAGTCGAGAAAGGGAAGAAATGGCGTCTGGAGGAGAGGATTTCCACAATCAACAGTCTATAATTGACGCCCTACACACCATTCAAGCAGACTTGGATGGGGCACGAGGTCACTTGCAAGACGCGGACTTCAAACTTACTCATGCTTCTGCCACCATGAACGTTTACTTCAGACAATACGGATTCGTTCCCAACAGGCCGTAAGCAGGAATAATGGTCCATGCCTTTGCGTGTGTCGAGCCATATGGACAGAGCGTACGCCCAGCGCATGTCTCTGATGTGAATGGGCTATCCACCATATGCAATAAGAGCCAGTGCTTGGTCGCGAGGTGACCCCTCTGAATTAACCTTGATTTTCAGTGCAACTTTTGATCGGTAGTCGAAGCGAAGGTCGGCGCCGTCGTCTTTCTTGCTCGTTTGTTTCTTTCCGCGCCGACCTTCGCGTCGACTACCGATCAAAAGTTGCACTGAAAATCAAGGTTAGTTCAGAGGGGTCACCTCGCGGCCAAGCACTGCTCTTATTGCATATGGTGAATATAACCAGTCCTAGTATGACCAGGCCAACTCATTACGGAGTCCAATTTTATCCCAGCTTTCATGTATTATAATCGCTTATGGACGATATACAGTAACGCGATTGGGTTGGTCGATAGCGACCCCGCGGTATTTAGTGAAACTTTGGATCAATGTCTGTGGGGTCGCCGACCCTGCTCAATCATCTGGGAGCGGAAAAGGAGCGAGTGAAAAGAAGAACTGGCAATAAATGACGTCGACGACCCAACAGGCACCGATCCAAAACTTCACTGAATACCGCGGGGTCGCTATCGACCAACCCAATCGCGTTACTGCATATCGTGAATAGTTCCCATTCTCGACATATTCAGGATCGGACAACCGCGAGTCGACGGTCGGAGTGCGGCGGGATCGGGTGGCGTCGGACGGGGCCTGGCTCTGGCGGGCGATCGCAGTGCGGCGGCGAGACCGGCTGGACTCGGACGGGGCCTGGCTCTGGCGGGCGATCGCAGTGCGGCGGCGAGACCGGCTGGACTCGGACGGGGCCTGGCTCTGGCGGGCGTCCCCCCGCAGGGTCTGGGTGGAGTTGGCCGCGGTCGGCTTCCGGATACGGCGAACAACACCGCGCCGTCTATGAGTGGAGCGGAATGGCTCAGACAGGGGCGGCAGCAGCAGGAGGGAAACGGCCGTGGTTTGGGACCGGATCCGCGCCCCGGTCGCCGGGGACGAGGGGTGGGAGCGAACGTGCAACGACGCGCCAGCCACGTGGGATTTCCGCAAGGGTTCGGAGTCGGACAGCCACCGGAGGACGACGAACCACTTCCGAGAGGCTCCAGCTCATCCGCCAGTTCGACCACGAGCAATCCCGGCTACTTCAGCGCCCAAAACGGCGGTGCTAATTCCGATTCGGAGCAGCAGCAGTAGTATGTTCGGAACAGCAGCAGTAGTATGACTGACGTGCCCTACCCTCCACTAATATGTCGTGGTTCGGTCGGACCGCACGCGCCAAGAAACACACCGCATCTGCTTGTGCGTTGTTGTTGCTGCATTGCAAAAATATATTTTGCGCACCAGTTTTGAACAGGCGCGGAGCTTGTCTTTCTTCCCGCGTGGGGGCCGAAGCACGACACACTACTATTTATTTTTTTGCTAGGTACACTACGTTGTAGAGTGCTTCTTTGGAAAAGTACCTTGGACACCTTTTTTATGGTCCAGCAGCCGTTTTCCAAACATATTGAGACTTCCGCATTACGTTGCTGACCAGTTCAAAATTTAACCCCTCCTGTATGCTGAGATATAGCTGCTGGTAGGCCCAAATTGCCCCTCACGTGGCCGCCACTTTTTTCAAAAGTTCTTACCATCATTCTACTCCATTTTCTTCACAGATTTCGATTTGTGGCATGCCCCTCCGATATTTTGATGAATACACCATGATATAGCCCAAAAAGGGGTAATTTTGGCTAATTTGATCATTTTTGTCAATTTTGGTGGTGTATTTATCAAAATATCGAAGGGGCATGCCCCAAACCGAAATCAGCGAAGAAAATGGAGTAGAATGATGGTAAGAACTTTTGAAAAAAGTGGCGGGCACGTGAGGGGCAAATTGGGCCTACCAACAGCCATATCTCAGCATACAGGAGGGGTTAAATTTTGAACTGGTCAGCAACGTAATGCGGAAGTCTCAATATGTTTGGAAAACGGCTGCTGGACCATAAAAAAGGTGTCCAAGGTACATTTCCAAAGAAGCACTCTACAACGTAGTGTACCTAGCAAAAAAATAAATAGTATTTTAAGAGTGCAGGGCACTGTATCCATATCGTTTCACAGGCAGAAAAGGGTTCATCTCACAAGCAGAGAAAGAAGTTTTTTAAACTGCAACTCCAATCAGGAACGCTCGTGCCTTTTCGGACGTGCATGGACCACTTCAAAATATGAACCTCGAACTAGTACGGCATTTTTCATCGGTCCATTTGGATTCAAGA
Organism: Epsilonema sp. ZAB3_2; assembly: GCA_030247985.1. Classification (NCBI taxonomy): domain Eukaryota; kingdom Metazoa; phylum Nematoda; class Chromadorea; order Desmodorida; family Epsilonematidae; genus Epsilonema; species Epsilonema sp. ZAB3_2. Next base: position 14,161 of record JASAMW010000746.1, read on the forward strand.
TGTGATCCATCATTGTGGACTGCTATAACATGTTCAGAGTTGGGCCATACCAAAATTCGGTACTAAAATTCAAGAGGTCCATATTTTGAAGTGGTCCATGCATCGGACTACTAAATCAGCCACGTGCCCCTAGAGCGCGCGCTTCACTTCGCATTGCATTGTGTGCACAAAATGTGAGCATTGCAAGGCTCAAACACGGTGAAAGGAAATGCACTCGGCGTACGCCCGGCGTGCCTATCACCGCTAATGCCTTTCACATAATATGCGGTCCGCGCGCATACGCCCAGCGCATGTCTCCGCTGAGCTTTTGATCAACACCACTCTGGCAATCAATAAAGCACGGGTTGCATGTGGCAACACTTCGAGGCGTCTTTAGACGCGGACCAATCAGCGTCCGCTGATTTAGAGTGCACACAAATCAGCGGACGCTGATTGGTCCGCGTCTAAAGACGCCTCGAAGTGTTGCCACATGCAACCCGTGCTTTATTGATTGCCAGAGTGGTGTTGATCAAAAGCTCAGCGGAGACATGCGCTGGGCGTATGCGCGCGGACCGCATATTATGTGAAAGGCATTAGCGGTGATAGGCACGCCGGGCGTACGCCGAGTGCATTTCCTTTCACCGTGTTTGAGCCTTGCAATGCTCACATTTTAGTTACACGTTTCTGTAGATAACACATCGTCAATGGACATGAAACGACGTTCATGATTGGAGTCGCGACTGAAACTTCCCGTACATGCATACTGTTTTGCAACGTGCTGTAAGTATGAAATGTAAGTCGTATCAGGAATGTCGTATATGCAATGCTGCAAGTATTAGTGTGCAGTAAGTAAGTGAATGACTTGAGTAAGTGCTGTATGTATGCCTCGTATGTAAGTAGGTATGTAAGTGCTGTATGTGCTCGTATGTAAGTGCTGTGTGTGCTGTATGTATGTAAGTGCTGTATGTACTATGTTATGTATGCCTCGTCTTGCTGTTCTACGCTCATGGCGCTTGATCCTGTTCTACTTCTTAAGGCGTTCTACTTTTATGTAGTGTAGTCGTACAGTTGCAATGCACTACTTTACGTAATGTAAATACAGCGCAGGTTCTATCATTTGATTCAGCGGTCAGTCTATCGTAACAGGCCATGAATGGTTTCATGCTCAAGGCAGTTCTATGTCGCGTCGGTCACTCTATTTATGTAGTACAAGTTGCTATGTTAGGTTACATAATGCAATTCCTATCTTATTTCAGCACTCCTATCGTAAACGCCATGTTGCATCAATTATTAGTTATGGGTGTTATGTTTTCGTTTCCTTCGAAATAAATACCGCATAGTACCTACGAACTTGCCTTATGTTCTGCATTTGGCTACTTTGCAAAATGGTATAGATACTAACATCATAACATGCGCATAGAAAGACACAAAATTGTGCACGAAGATGCGATCGACGCTAGCATTTGTGCACATGGGCTAAATGCGACATGGGCTAAATGCGACGAATTGGCCAGCTTATCTTGTAGGGCGGATATAAATTTTGGCCAAGGGTGTCATTAGTTAGGGTTCGTGGCGGAAATTGAGACCTTTGTTGCATTGATCTGGAATTATTGGATTCGAATGCTATGGTAAACCATGAAAGAGGGTACTTTGGGGTAAACCCGGACACCTAAAATTTCATGGTTTACAGTATGGCTAGTATTGCTTACGTTCGTGTCATCCTGCTTGTTGGTTTTCTTCCGCCCTTCTTTTTCCATCGCCGAAGCAGTGTTGTTGTTCGGAATGGCTGGAGGAAGGAGTTCCGCCGCTGATCCGCCGTTGTTGTCTTGCTTCGCCGTTGCACTCGCCTCCTCCTCCTCCTCCTCCTGCTGCTGCTGCTGCTGATTCGCCGTTCCAGTCGCCTCCTCCTCCTCCTGCTGCTGCTCCTCGACCTGAACCCTTTCCTCCTTCTGCTCGACATTCGTCACGCCGTTGGTGTTGTCCTGGGTGTTCATCTGCTCACTTTCGGCAACAGCAGAAGCCTCCCATTTCTGCTGTTCCTCCTCCTCGTCCTCCTCGTTCAGCAAATCCAAATCTGAGGCGAGGCTGTCATCAAACAGTGACGCTTCGCGATTCCGAGGAACGGTGTCGAGGTAGGAAGGGGTGGGTGATGGTTTTCCGGGTAGCGAACGCCAGAAGTGGCTGAATAGCTCGGCCTGAGGCTGCTTCACCGGCTCCCTATTTTCGTCCCAATCCACCAGCAGGCTTCCTCCTACAACAAACATGAGTATACGCATCACTACTCTCATTGCGGGTAAATTAAATTCACAGTTGCAACTGCAACATGTTGGAGCTGCAGCTTTATGAAGATAAGCATAAAAACATTTTTATGGACAAGAAAGATTGGAAGCTCGAACAAAAGGATACAAAGTGGGAGTTACAGTCGAATGAATATTGGGGAGTTTTTCTCGCTACGTGTTTTCAGTTTTCTTATAGCACTGTACGTGCAAGATATTGTTTAGCACTTGTTTTCAAGGGTTCGTGAATACCTATGGGCAGTCAACATTCAAAAGTTTCTTGTTTGCTGTCTTTGCTCCGATTTTAGTAAAATCCAGAGGACAGGATAAGATTTCGATTCATTGCACTCTTGAGCCAAGAAGATGCTAAGGAGCTGTACTTAGTATGTGTCGTAGAATAGGAGCAGAATAGGGCGCACAGCGAAGAAACCAAGATGATGTTGCCTATACCGTAGCCAGCCTCGCGGTTTATTTTGTGAAAAAGATGTGTCACTAATTCGCGAAAGTATTACTGATTCAGCACGAAAAGCTACAAATGATATTGGAAAAGCGACGAGACGACAAAAGGCTACAAGTGAAAGATACAGCTCAGAAGTTGCGAAATCACCAGCAGAAGCAGAAACTGCAGCAAGTGACGTGCGCGGCACGAATCGGAAGACGAACAAAAAGGCCATAGGGCATTTTTTCTGCACGGAGTAGCGGAACGAAAGAGGGAGGAACGAAAGAAGAGGAGAATCGGCTTGATCATACTACCAAAAGTCGACCTTACTGGTTTTTGTCGTGTGTTACGAATATCTCCGGATCCAGCCATCGAAGAGCAAATTAGTCGAAAACGCCACGGCTAACTTTTAGCGGGATTTCCAAAACAAAAAACCGCTTGCTTCTAGCTGCTCTCAGTGGCGAGATCTCGCCGATTTCCTTATGTACTGAAATTTCGTAGACATTTGGCAGACGCTAAAACCACGCAAACCACGATACCCCATGACCCTGTACGCACGATGCGCATTGACATCGTCTTTGTCACGAACGCGTATTTCTACCACTTTTGATCTTTTGAATTATCGGGCGTTCGCGAGAATTGCCCAACAGTCTACGCTCATTTTAGCGATTTCAGTACATAAGGAAATCGGCGAGATCTCGCTACTGAGAGCAGCTAGAAGCAAGCGGTTCATTGAATTGGAAATCCCGCTAAAAGCTTGCCGTGGCGTTTTTAACCGCTTTGCTTTGCGATGGGTGGATCCGGAGGGAGATATTTTTAACACACGGCATAAACCTGTCGGGTCGACTTTACCAAAGAGCAATGCAGCCGAGCCCGAGCGGCAAACCTCTGACGAGGAAGATGGGCGGAGGACCCTTTGGATTCGTGTACAGGCGTTATAAGTCTTCTGGCTCTGGGTCCATGCATACTCCTTCAAGTTCGACGGACGGCGACGCCAAGCCTAAAGAGAAGAAGCAGGAAGATGTGGCTTCAAGTGGAAGAGAACCGACGGTGACTGAGCGCCCGGAATCTTCTACTGCTTCTACTACCAGAGCAGACGGAGACGGGAAGCTGGCGAGCCAGCAACCGCAGCGACCTAAGGTGCCGGCACAGAGAAAGAAGAAGCTTGAGAAGAAGCATTAGAGAAAGAAGAAGAGAAAAACAGCAAAGTCTAGAAGGAAGCACGCTGTAGGGTACTGTGGGGTAAACCCGGACAAGGGGGTAAACCTGGACACCTAGTACATCCAATCGATTCCTTGGGCTCTCCTCTTTCAAATGAGCTATCACGTTCATTATTTGTTGAAGCGGCAAGTTTGTCCAGGTTTACCCCTTGTCCGGGGTTACGCCATGGTACCCTACGTGTATTAGTATAAGATGGACAAGCAGCAGATAAGAAACCTTGCTTAGAAGTTATGTACATAGCTAACCGCTATCCACCATATGCAATAAGAGCCAGTGCTTGGTCGCGAGGTGACCCCTCTGAATTAACCTGGATTTTCAGTGCAACTTTTGCTCGGTAGTTGACAGGAAGGTCGGCGCGGTCGTCTTTCTTGCTCGTTTGTTTCTTTCCGCGCCGACCTTCGCGTCGACTACCGATCAAAGTTGCACTGAAAATTCAGGTTAATTCAGAGGGGTCACCTCGCGACCAAGCACTGCTCTTATTGCATATGGTGAATAACAATACGTGTACACTTGTTTACGTAACCGAGTAGGTAGTACAAGAGCATGGTCTATCGTGGCACACTTGTTGGTTATCGTGCCAGTTTTTTATGAATGCCCAATCTAACAAGAATATCTTCACGTTTGTACGTACTGATCTATTTTCTGACCACACGGATAAAACCCGCGAGTTACCGTATGTTATGTCCTAATTGGTTTATGGCGCGTTCACCAGACGTCCGTACGGACGTACGTCCGACGTATCTACATACATGAACCATGTACTCCTAGATCGTCCGACGTATTTAGGAGTACACGATTCATGTATGTAGATACGTCGGACGTACGTCCGTACGGACGTCTGGTGAACGCGCCATTATTCGTATGCAGGGTGTGTGTAATTGCGGGAATGGGAACGGGGCGGGGAAGCAGGAAGGAACCATGGCATAAGATTTATGCGCTTTATTTTCGATACTTGTTTTTATCAAATCGCGCGTTATCGATCGATAATCTACATATATGTAGTACCAGGAGTAATATGTTGTACCCTTACTCCTGGTTGTACTAAAATAATAGCGCAGAATCTGCAGGCTGCAGTTCGTTTGAAGCAAAAGCCTCACCTGAAACTGATACCGTTCGATTCGGCATGAAATGATGAACATTTTGGACCACATACAGTATTGCCATGATTTCTATGGCTCCCCGCAAATAAACTAAACTACTCTCCGTCCTGCGCGTTCCCCTCTGATCCCCGCGTTCCCCTCTGATCCCCCTGCTAACCCGCCCCCGTTCCCGTTACCGCAATTACCCACTAAACCCATTGGCGACACTATGCAGCGCATCTGGCAACACTACCCGTGCAAAAGAGCAGGAAGGAAAGAAAAAGAATCAGGAAGCAGGAAGGAAGGAACGTGGTCGTCTTGGTGAAAGAAAGCAAACGAGAGAAAGATAGTTGTTCGGTAGGTAGGTCAGTCACCGCCGTTGGATTGCCTGTGTGGCGTTTCCTGCTCGACGTGCATTGCCGTTCGGAACGGAACATCAAGTGCGGATCAGCCGGCATGTTTTCCAACAGATTCATGGCCATCTGCCACTATTTCCAGAGAGAGAACGGATTTCCGTTGCATTACGCTTACACGAAGGCCGAAGTGAGTTTTATTGAATGCCGCGTTCACCATACGTCCGTAAATCCGTAATATCCGCTGTCATTAGAGTACATTGCGCTATTTGCGGTGTGCCATGTACTGTAGGGTACTATGGGGTAAACCCGGACACGGGGGAAACCCGGACACCTAAGCTTTTCTGAACTTTCCGCTTCAGCAAATGATGAACATGGTAGCTCATTTGAAAGAGGAGAGTTCAAGGAATCGATTGGTAGAATACTTGTCTCAATCGGTCATATGGTTGCTGAGATATGCTGGGTGTCCGGGTTTACCCCGGTGTCCGGGTTTACACCACAGTACCCTACTCCTAGATACGTCGGACTTTCGGACGTATGGTGAACGTGGCATAATGGTTCGCTCTTAGTGTTCAGACCATGGTAGGTAAATTCTGCCGTGAACCACACTACACGCAAAGGCGTGGACAGCTACGGATACTATAAGCCGAACGTACGCCGAGCGCGTTCTTGTACTGAATGTATGTATGCATCTTTGTATGTATGTATGTATGTATGTTGTGTGTAGTCTTGTGTACGCAATGGCGTATAATTTCAATTTTCGTGTTAGCATTTCCTCAACATCAATGCTGTGCTGCCGGCGTTCATGCACCAGTTGCCCAATAACATGGCGCCCATCATAGCGGATGTGGAAGACCTGCTGCAGGATAAAACGGGCCTTCCGTTCACCTTCACACAGCCTCCGCCGCTTCCTTTGCCGACGACTGGCGGCATTCGCTTGGTAGGATACCCACTTTAGCCTGCCGATATCCACTTTCGCCAGCCACACTGTGTACATTGCTTAGCGCAACCAGTGACTATGTGGAATGTTCTGTATTGATCTTTTCAGCCTATCATCGACCTCAACCAGCAGCAGAATCTGGCCTCTCGCAGTCGGATTGCTAGCACGATCGACACGTCTTTGCGATTCAACACGCTTGTCCCTGCTGGTGGTGCTGGTGGTGGGTCGCCGAGTTTCCTCTACGACTTGCACAATAGTAAGCACTAGCGTTTTTGCTATAGTCTGGCCAATAGCAGTTGGCACTTGGACTCAAGGCGAGTTGCGTAGTTTGCATGTACTTCTGCTAAATAGGAGTACACGAAGCGTGGACAGAAATCCGCACTTGTAAATCTATTTTACGCAACGCGCCTTGAGTCCAAGTGCCAACTGCTATTGGCCAGACTATACATGTGTCCTTTTCTCTACACGTACCGCGCCAAGCCGTCATTGTTGCCGCCAGTGAACAAGGCGCTCAAACTGTTGTCGGTTTGTTGATGACGAATATCCATCATATGCAGTAAGGCGATTGGGTTGGTCGATGGCGACCCCGCAGCATTTAGCGAAAGTATGTATCGGTGCCTGTGATGTCCTCGACGTCATTTGTTGTCTATTTTTCTTTTCACTCCCTCCTTTGACGCTTCCAGATGATTGAACAAGGTCAACGACCCCGCAGACACCGATCCAAACTTTCACTACCGCGGGGTCACCATCGACCAACCCAATCGCCTTACTGCAAATGGTGGATATGGTCGGGTGTTGTTGGTTTGTTGTCATTTCATCAACAAACCGACAACACCCATATATAAACGCACAACAAACCGACAACAAATCTGTTTGGTGTTGTCAGCAATGACGCCTCCTATGTGTTAACACATACCGCGACTTGGCGTCATTGCACAACAAGTCGTTCAGCTGTTGTTTGTTCGTTTGTTGTCCCGTTTCTATATGGGTATTGTCGGTTTGTTGTCCGTTCGTCAATAAACCTTCAACAAAGGAACAAGAATCACCAACAACACCCACAAACGGACAAAAAAGCATTACCGACAACACCGAAACAATGTTGCCAAGGAAGCAACAACGCCAGGTCGCGGTATGTGTTAAGTGGGCGGTAGCTGACCCCTCTCCTCTTGTATGTACTGCCAATTTCAGACTTCTGTTCTGTTTGTTGGGACGTAAAATCAAAATGGTTATTGTATGCACCCTCAGATGATAGATGCTCACTCCAACATGACCATGCCTTTCAGACCTGCTGGAGTACACAAGGGACAACGATTTTTTTTTCCTGCAAGTTACGACCGTGGCGGAAAAGTGGCATCGTGGAGGGTCCGTGTTTATCCCCGGGGAGATGTCGTTCACGACGTTTTCGCTTCGTTATGGCGTGCGGGAGGTCGAGACCTACTTGTTCCCCGTGCCAGAGGCATGGGAAGCGTTTGTGAACATCTTCCAGAACATGATGCAGGAGTTGACCAACGGAGGTATGCCCATGGTGAACCGTTTCGGCACAGTACCAGGATCTTATTCTTCTGAGCGAGCATAGAAGGAGCATAGCATTGCATAGCATAGCATAGAAGAACTCGCAGGGTTTGTGATTGTTGTTTGATTCAGACATGGCTCGGCCGGCGAACTATGTGGACCTTTTCGTCCTCAAGCAGATCTGTTCTATGCCGTGGGCGGAGGAATTGACGGAGATCGTGTCCAGCATGGATAACAAATTCTTCAGTGCCCCCCACAAGCGGGTGTTCTGCTCGATGGGCGAATATAATCGTGTGCTTGGTGCCGTGGCCTTTGCTATCGCAGTTGCTCGTGGAATAACTGACGGTGAGTCTGTTGTGTTGCGTACGTATGGACGATATGCGGTAACGCGAGATTCGGTGGTCGATCGAGGTGTCCCCTCTGACCAACAGTGACTTTTTAGTGAAACTTTTGATCGGCGTCGGTTCCTCGGTCGACGTCGTGTAGGCAGCTGAGAAGAAAAATAAAGCGAGCGCAGAATAAACGTTCGTGACGCCGATCAGTAGTCGACAGCAGACAGGCCAATTTACTCGGACCGAGCTCGTCGGTCTTGCGTGTTGAAGCATAGGAGCCGACGTATACGGTCCGACTTCAGCTCGCACCTCATTAGCAGTCTGACCGCGTGAGTACTTTTGCCCGCACCCCCATCTTCTCGTCTGACAGCGACGAGCTCACACCTTCCTCGCACCTTGCTCACACCTTGCTCACTACGGGAAGGAAAGTTGCCTGTGTGACGCTCCGAGTTCTTTTGGTCTGTGCGCGGTGTGGGCAAGCGACGAACAAATTTGTAGGCGTGCTTTGTACGCAAGCAGGGAGGAGAGCGAAAGAAGTGAAGAGAACGCAAGCGTGCGTGCGTCTGCCACCGACGACTGGCATGCTTTGTACACAAGCAGCGGGAAAGAGCGACGGGGAGGGGAGAGAAGACAAAAGCGCCGTGTGCCACCGACGACAACGCATGTTTTGTTCACAAGCGAAGAGGAAAAGCGAAGAGAACCAATTTTATACGTTGCGTGTAAATTTCGCCGTGTGTCGCTGTGAGGAAGGAGGAAATGTAGGCGGAGCGAGGAAAAGTCTTCGTGTGACGGGCAGGGAATAGAAAGGTGCGGGAATAATTTTGTCCGCCGGGTGGCACAAAAGTGCGTGTGACGGGCAGAGTATGGGGGAATCCGTCGCCTATTCTAGGTGCGTGTACGGTACGTGCTAGGTGCGAGTGAGCTGAAAATCCTGTCTGCTGTCGACTAGTGTTTCGCACTAAAAGTCACGGTTACCTCGCGACCCAGTAAAAATCAACTCGGGAATAGTCGCTGTGCTTCCAATCAGTTTTCCATCCGTGCCTTTACTTCTGAGAACTGTACTATTTCAGTGGAGGAACTGCTCAATATCCAGTACTGGCTGTCCACGTGTATTGTGCCAATCGAAGATCTCGACTTCATTTTCACCACGGTAAGTGTGGGGAGAGATGATGTATGGGGTCATTTTGTGTTGCCTCTGTGATGCAGAGAATGAACCTGGTTCCGAAGTGAATGAATACGTTTCTGATTACGGTAGCAGGGTTCGTACAGAATATCCTGCAAATTTTGCTCAAATATCCTGCATATTTTGATCAGTAGTGCGCTACACACGGAGCGAGTAAACTCATGGGGAATTCCCCGTACGTATGCGATGAAGCATGGGGAGGCCAGTGAATTCACCGTGAGTTTCAAACTCACCGTCGTGTGAACACGTGAGAAAAATTTTGCGCTTGGGAGCAAGTGAGAATGCTGTACACAAAAACACAAAAAATAAAACTCGAAGTTCAAACTCACTGTCGAATTCACCGTGAGTTTACTCACCACGTGTGTAGCCCACTAGTGAGTCCTGTAATTTTGGTATTATAAAATCCTCGTGTCTACAGGATATGTTGCAAATTTTTCCCATTTATCCGTCACGTTTGTATGGGAGGCGACCTCCATCCAATCGCAATTTTAGCCTCGTGAAATTTAAAAAATTGGCAGGATAATGGCAAAAATAGGAAGGATAAGTGCTCAATTTGGCGTCAAAAAGGAAGAATGGATATCTGTCAAAATTTTATCATCGCGTGTTGATTTGGGACGTTAATCTACCGTAATCAAAAACGTATTCGTTCGCTTCGGGACCCGGTCTTTATGTGTACCTCGTACTGCTAATCTCATGCGTGGGAAATCCATGGATTGAGGCAAAGGCGTTTGCTGTATGAATGAAGGAGGGAAAACGGTGGTTTTCTTTCAGATCGGACAGAACATCTCTCCTCCTCTCTACAACGTTGGAACGATGGCCACCGATCGCCTGTTCGGCTTTTATGGACAGGGCAATTCTCTGGAGCGTTTTGTGCTCTCTGACGCCAATCTCATCTGCTTCCAACACAAGCACTACGCCGATCCGTGTCCTTCGGACCTCAGAGAGGAGACACTGGACGCCCAGCGCAATCGTGTGATGACGATGCCAGATGGCGCTATCGTCTGTGGACAGGCCATCACTTACGCGACACTGTAAGGAGATGTCATTTGATGTACAGGGTGTCCAACCTAAATTTGCACAACTTTCAATTGACCATAACTAGTTAAAGAGAGAAAACAGGATCTAACTGATCTGAAAGCGCAATTCAAGAGCTATATTTTGATGTTTGCCAATACTGTAGGCCTTACCGTTCGGTAGCTAGCGCGATTCCCGCAAAACACCTCAAAAATGAGTTTGGCGTTGGCCAAACTGAATGAACATCAATTTCCCTTTTTGGCTCCATTTTTCTTGCAGCCAGAGATATCTGGCATAGATATGAGCATTGTTCATTGATATCCTTCAGTTATCCATCAATTAGCTGTGCAATCTAGATAATCGCTCAAATGCAATTTGGCCAAACTAATTTTTTCAGTTGTTTTGCGGGAATCGCGCTAGCTCCCGAACGATACGGCCTACAGTAATGAAAAACATATCAAAATATAGCTCTTGAATTTCGCTTTCAGGTGTGCTAGGTCCCATCTCTTTCTTTCGCTTCAAACGGAAGTTATGCTCAATTGAAAGTTGTGCAAATTTAGGTTGCACACCCTGTACTCTTATTGATGTACAAAATTTTGTTCGTTAATTCGTAAATTTTGTTACACGTAGTGAACTGCTTGTCCTGTTGTAGGTTACAACTGTTCCAACGGCACAAGGTCGCGTTCCTTATCGATCTATGGGATGGGCACTTCGCCATGCATCTGCTTAACATTCAGTAGGGCTTTGCGGGTAGCACTGTAAGAGAGACTATTCCAGTATTGTAGTGTTCCATGTCCATGCTATGCCCGTTTTGCCTTTTTTTGCTTCGTCCAGACCAAAACGGTCAAGCATGAAACACGAAGGTAGTACTGGCTGGCGTAATCTCTCTCGCTCGCTCAATACAATCTTGCTCAAATCGATTTTGCTGTGTGAGTAGGTGACTTTGTTGCGGCCACGTGCTTTATCAGGTTTATCTTCATCAGGGTTTTCGAGGCAGGTTCTTGATTGTACGTAACAGGTCTGTTCTAGCCGTTTCTAGGCATTCGTAACCGTTTTTCTAACATTATTTTTCAGTGATACCGGAGAATGCTGGATTTTCTCTTGCTCTTTGTGCTTTTATTTATGTCTTGGTGTACCAATGCGTTCTGTGGTGATTTCTGTGTTTTTTCTGTTCAACGAGCATTCGGAGTTCCTAGCAGAAGTCACGAAGGCAGAACGCTGAGCCGTCATGTGTATATCAGCAGGTGTATTACCGTCGTAACTATATGTGTGTATGTACTATGTCTGCCATAAAATGGTCTGCTGTTTTGTATGCTCTGTTTTGTCCAAAGCTAGTAAAAGCGTTTTGTAATATTATTTTGGAAACGGAGCGGGGACAAAACGCCTGGGGCTATACACCAAAGTGGTACGATATAACATTGTTGGGTTGCTGAAAGTCATTCAGCACTGTAGTCACTGATTTGGGATATCTTTGGGATCGCTTTACACAAGCATAACCATCATACGAGCGAGTTCGCCCAAGCTACTTCTTTCGATCATGTGCATGCGACCGCAGAAGATTTTTCATTTCCGCAGAAAATTCTTCTGTACTGAAGAATTTCGCCTTGCTCCATGAGCGGTTGTCGTTTCAGCCTCCACGCCGATTTTCACGGTTGTCCACGCCGATTTTCAGCTGTAGTTATCACACACACGGTCGCAAAGCACGTCGACGCAATTTTTGCGTGTGTGTGACAATTCGGCTTACTAGCGAAACAAATAATTGCTTCGGCGTGCTTTGCGTGTGTGTGTGTGTGTGATAACTACAGCTCAAATTCGGCGGAGAGTCTGAAGGGCATACGCTGTTTATGGAGCTAGGCGAATAAACTCGACTCCTAGTGGTACCTTCTTGTGCCTGACGATTCTGTTTGTTGCTGTTCGCCGCGCCTCCCTCGTTCTGCGTTCTGTCCGGCTGCAACGACCGCCCGCGCTGTTGCGGCGAGCCTGGATATTGCAAGCTTCTCCTGACTGAGCGGCTTCTCGACGGCGAAGCAGAGAGCAGCGTCGTACCAGCAGCACGGGGACTGCGGAAGCGCTGCAGACTGACCAGTGAGCTGCCCAATGTGCCTTGATGCCGAGGATGTTGACGCTATAAAGAGGTTCACTTGTCTATCATGTACTCGTGAGTGATTGGCTTGGTTGTTTCGATCGCACGTTTGGGGGCCAATCAGGTTTGTGAAAGGTGGACCTGTGGTACGCTTTAGCGTTTTGGAATTGATTGTAGAGATGGGAAGGCAATGACATCGCTATGTACTAGTTCGTGCATGTACGAATACTAGGTAGTGTTGCGGTGCGTACAGTACATACAATCTGGTAGATAAAGCAGTTCACACACCGACAAAACACAAAAGCCGAATAAAATGTTAGCATAGAATGTCATGTCGATGTTTTTATTGCGTCTTGAGTTCGCCCTTGCTTCTTACCTCCAACTCAGCCGTTTGCTGCGGCGACACAGGCAGAGGCAGGTCGATAACTTCCGGATTGTAGTTGTTGAGTTCGCGATGCAGTCTTCGCAACATCTAAAACCCCAAAGACATTCCATGCAGTTTGTTTCCATGCAGCAATGCGTAAGGTAAATTTTACATCACATTCGTTGCTAGCTAGTACTGTCTTGTGCTTGTGGATTACAAATGTGATTGATATTAGCACATACCGTGAGAGGAATTTTGTGATTCAGAGGGTCCTCGAGTCCCTTCCGCACGCTCTCCAGTTCTTCCTTGGTGAAATACGAGCTCAAATGCAGTGCAATGTCATTTTTCAAAACAAGTGGAAGTTGAATGAAAGTGTGTTGGAAGTGGAAAGCAGTAGGCTGAAATTTGTAGAGGGTAGATTAGAAGATTACATCAGCTCGTTGGTTGTTTAGGCACTACTATGTATGTACTGTACGTTGGCTGCGTTCCTATGTTAGACGCTACAACTTATTGACAAGAATGACGGAAAGTTGCGCTTACACACCTCCTGTCCGTTCGCTTGCAGATGTAGAATTCGTCGTAGCACGCCTAGGCGGTCGCAAACAATTTTGGCAGTCGCAAACACAGAATACTGAAACACAGGTACACATACGCAGGTACTTACAGGTTAGCGTCCGTTCGCTAAACGTCGACGTGTACGTTGCGTCAATGCCAACGCATATATAATATTAGCATTCAACGCAGTGTAACGTACTGCGAACGTATGGCAATAGCGTCCAATAATCTGCGAAGGCATTGACGCAGTGTAAACTCGGGGTAACCAGACGTGATAACCAGCTCCGTAATGCCCTCGCCTGGGCCGCCCGCCCGCGGTCGGCCTGGAATCGACGGAAAGCGGCGGCGAAATCAGGAGAAAATATCACCGGCCTCCCTATGCTTCATCGCATACGTAGGGGGAATTCCCCGTGAGTTTACTGGCTACTCACACTTGCTCACTTACTCACGGGCGGCCCGAATCCGGCCCGCGGGCTGACTGTGGGCCGCCCGTGGGCGGCCCGGGCGAGGGCATTACGGAGCTGGTTAACCTCCTGTCCTGGCTTAACACATACTCCGACCTGGCGTCATTGTTGGCAACAACTCGTTCGTTTGTTGTCGGTTTTGTTGTTTGTTGTCATTTTTGTTGTCGGTTTTTTATGGGTGTTGTCGGTTTTGTTGTCGTTCTTCAACACCCCTATAAAAACGGACAACAAAACGGACAACAAACAAGAAAACGGACAACAAAACCGGCAACAAATGAAGGAAGTTGTTGCCAACAATGACGCCAGATCGGAGTATGTGTTAAATCGGCGGCCGTCCGACGGGCGTCCCGACGGTGATTTTTTTGCCGTTTTACGGCCGTCCGACGGCCGTTTCCGCCGTCTTTTATTTTTCGAGCTCCATGCCACCACAAGCGTAAGGAGCGAAGAGAGAAGACAGAATGAGTCAAAACTGAGAAAATGACAGGAGACGCGAAAATTTGTCGTTCCTTCGTTTTTTTTCTGTGATACAAGAGATTTTTGGCCAGGATTTCACCCACACGCGTGAATTTTATCAGTTTTGACTCAGTCTGCCTTCGCCCTTTGCTCCTTTCGCTCTTGGTAGTACGAAGTGACGAAAAATTAAAAAAACGGCGGAAACGGCGAAAAAACGGCCGTCAAAACGGCCGTTGGACGACCGTCAAACGGTCGTCGAATTTCCCGAGGACAGGAGGAGTTAATCGGTTGCGGTTGCGGTTGATCGGAGCGCAATCGGATGAATGGATCGGATCGAAACAATGGATCGGTCCGGTTGCGCAATGGGATCAATCTGCAACCGATTTCAACCGCTTACCTGTCCACCACCACCAATATCGCTCATTCTCCCTGTATCTGCCATTAGTCCACCTTTCTTCTTCCTTTCTTCTTCCTTCTTCAGACTTCTTCAGAACTATTCTTCTTCTACTCTTCTTCTTCTACTCTTCTTCTTCTACTCTTCTTTCTTTTTCGTCGTGCGTTCAAATTTCGCGCGCGTTGATTCAAATTCAAATTTCACTTTCTCAATTTTGGCGCGAGTTCAAATTTGACTAGATTTGTCTGTTATACTACTTTTCAAGTAGTATAATAAGCCATTTTTCACTTGAAGTATAACTCGTGTTATACTAAAAAAAAGTGCTATAAAAAGTAGTATTACGATTTGTAATACTATGGGGGGGGGGGGGTACTATAACGATTTCAATTAGGAATTCAAATTTGGAATAGATGTCAAAAATTGACAAAAACTACACCCAAGGGTTCTAAGGGTCAGCAGGTAATTCGATCCATCAGGCATTTGCCACAAAGAAAGAGAAAAGTATCCAACGAGATGCTTCCTTCTCAGCTGCGTGCAAAGCTTTTCATATCTAATCATCTTTTTGTACTTATTGACCTCGTTACCGCACAGGCATTAGTTTTTTTGCCTTATTCATCACCGGTTTTTTTGGTGGAAAGTCTAATGTATCCTTCCACACACTGAACGTATGAGTAGTAGTACATAAGGTGCGTACATTGTAAGTACAGTACATAGTACACATGTACATATTCTGTCCGCACTTCAGCTTTTTCAAACGTTGGCTTTTTGTAATTGACACGATTACGGGAGGTACGGTCATGCTTTTCGAAGCTGTCTGCTTATGCACATAATATTTTTTTAGTCGGCGCAAAATAGCCTGGAAGTCTTCGGAGGCCTGGGGATTGATTCGATTGGCATTTTCCGACAAACACAAACACAATAGCTTGCATACAGATGCGAAGCCAGTATGTATGCGCACTACATATGTACATAGCTTTGTTTCCCTGCCTCTACGTACTCTTCTCCTCCCAACGCCCACTTCAGCCGGCTTCCAACTGCTACATGTAGCGCTAAACGGCTATTCATTAGACCGAGGGATGAGAGAGAGGCCTCGCCTGTTTCGGACTGAAAAGACAAAGCGGCTCAGGTGCTAGGTGAGATACGCGCGAGCAGAGCTGAAGTTCGTTCCAGTTGATCAGCTGTGAAACGTTGACGCCGATTGGTGCCAGCTGCGCGCTTCTACACCTCTTAAGGCAAGGTTTCCCTGGTGTGTGCATTGTTCACGGACACCCTCAAAATTTCGCATTTCCTATTCGGTTCATAAATAAGTACTACAACACATGGGGAATCGAATGCAAAAAACCGCATCTCAAAATTCGCCCTCGTTGACGAGTTATAGATGCGCAAACCCTCCTGACCTATTTTAAGGCGATAATTACATGAAATGCATTCTTTTTAGGTTCCAGTGGACGCAGCCGGCTGAAATTTTGTACACACATACCCCCTATGGGACCCTACCTGCAGGGAAATTTTTAGCCTTCTAGCCCTCTTCACACTGGAGTTATGGCGTTTTACAATCAATTTCCATGCAAACTGGGGCTAGATTTTTTTAGGTTATATGCCTATAGCTCATTAGATACAGTACCGGCCGCTCTGAAAATTTTTATCCCTTTAGGTAACCCATTATAGTTTTCGAAAATACAAAAAGAAAAAATTCGGTAGTGGTCCATGAAAGAGAATGGTCCTCATGAATAGTGAAAAATGCAGGAAAAATTTTCCCGCCTTTTTCTATTATTCAAGATAAATGAGCAATACCACTGGAGCTTCTTCCTAAAAAGTAACCTATCTTATGTAGAATTTGATGTAGATTTCAAAAATAAAATTAGTTTTTCAAAAAAATTTAACCCCTAGCATATAATTGTGCAAAAGTAGTATATTTTTGAGATATTTTTGAGAATTTTGGGTAAGGGTTAAATTTTTTTGGAAAACCAAATTTATTTTTGAAATCTACATCAAATTCTACATAAGATAGGTTACTTTTTAGGAAGAAGCTCCAGTGGTATTGCTCATTTATCTTGAATAATAGAAAAAGGCGGGAAAATTTTTCCTGAATTTTTCACTATTCATGAGGACCGTTCTCTTTCATGGACCACTACCGAATTTTTTCTTTTTGTATTTTCGAAAACTATAATGGGTTACCTAAAGGGATAAAAATTTTCAGAGCGGCCGGTACTGTATCTAATGAGCTATAGGCATATAACCTAAAAAAATCTAGCCCCAGTTTGTATGGAAATTGACTGTAAAACGCCATAACTCCAGTGTGAAGAGGGCTAGAAGGCTAAAAATTTCCCTGCAGGTAGGGTCCCATAGGGGGTATGTGTGTACAAAATTTCAGCCGGCTGCGTCCACTGGAACCTAAAAAGAATGCATTTTATGTAATTTTCGCCTTAAAATGGGTCAGGAGGGTTTGCGCATCTATAACTCGTCAACGAGGGCGAATTTTGAGATGCGGTTTTTTGCATTCGATTTCCCATGTGTTGTAGTGCTTATTTATGAACCGAACAGGAAATGTGAAATATTGAGTGTGTCCGGCCTTCTGTAGTCAGACTCTCACACGACTCAGAAACCTTGCCTTAATATCCCACCCGCCAGCTGGGGTGGGGATTTCGCAAAGGCCCTGCAGCAGTCTTTCCTTTCATATCGAGTAGATGTAGCACATGCGTACGTACGTACTTTGTTTTGTACGTGCGTACACGCCACAGAGTGCGTAGTCAGTATAAAGCGTATAGCAGCGAGCCTCTCGCCGCTTTATCACCGCACGCATACCAATGTCGGTACGTAATTACTCCGGTAGCTACCAGCTTCCCTCCGCTCGCAGCTAATATCTCCTGAGGCAGCCGCTAATCTCTGATTTACATCCCTCCTACCTGTGCGCCGTACTGAGCAGTGCCGTCGAAGGAACAACAGAGCTGGAAGAAAAGGCGAGCCTTTTTCGCTTATAGTATCAATGTAGTGTAGGTACATAGTGCACGGTTGGTCGGGTTTTGTTTGTGCGGCCGCGCAGGCTGGCAGTAAGTTTGAATAGGATTCGTCCCTTGTCCAGTCCAAGCCTCGGCTTTAACGAACTTGCTGTACACGTGTATGTACATTATGTTAAGTACATAAATAAATGTAAATGTCTTTGGCAATTACTCAAAAGGCCTACAGATGAAAAGCCGACTGGTCCTGCTAGGCTTACCCGATAGGCTTATGAGTTCCACCTAGTAATTATATGGAGATAAGAGGCTAATCTTAGCTGCTAGCTGTAATTGGAACAAGCTTATGCTACATGAAGCTGTCTTATCGCATTTAGCCTTTGCTGCTCAACACCGCCTCGATGGCGATGTTCTGTACCGTACGTATTACACACTACATTACGTAGACATATTTGTCGTGTATGTAATGTAGGATATGTACGTATGTGCATAATTAGGTATGTGAGTGTACTGCTACGTTATGTCCGTACTTTGGGCGATTTGAACGATTCGGTCGTCTATTCGGACAAGCTAAAGTTTATCGTAGTTCTCCATAACTCCATACTATGTAGTGTATGTAGTATGTGTACTGTACAGCATTGGGCTGCTTGAACTAGTTTAAGAGGCTGACAACGCGATAGAGGGAGATGTGGTGATAGATAATTTTCTGGAGTAGCTAATAAAATTAGAAAGCTCACGTGAGACCGCCCTGATTGTGCTTCGGTACTAGTATTTATACGCAAACGGTGTCACGTTTGGTTCTTTTCCTTATTCTCGGTCTTGCACAGCTGCTGTCCTGTCCTTGGTGTGCAGTATGTAATAGCGAGGGTCGTGTGCAATACTGTTGTGCTGTGTGCGTGTTCTAAATACAGACCTAAGGTATGCACATGCCATACTGTAGTTTCAAAATAATTATTGGCATGCCTTGCCCTGGACTAATGTTCTGGTCTGGCTCTATGTACGTTGATCCGCTTTGGACGGACACGCCTCCTTCTGCTTTCACTCAGCAGTTTAGTTTTATGTGCGCAGCTACATGTGTGCTATGCTGTCAACACGCATGTCACGAACCAAGTTTTCTCCGTCGCTTCAAGCACCAGTCTCTTTTTCCCTTCGCTTGATCGCTTCCGGTGCATTCCAAGCAGAAAAACTGTGTTCCGCGGGCATACAAAATGCGAATCCACGACTCAACTTTGTATGTATGTCTTTTAGTGGGATAGGAATAGCATGCCATTGCTGGTGGGAAAAAGAAGGAAGGGAATGCCACCACTACGAATACGAATGATATGTACTCGTACCAGGTTGTGGAACGCTGTCCCGTTTTGAACTGTCTATATCAGTAGCAACCAATAATATCAATAGCGGTCATTGTAGTTGTACGTACGTACACCGGGTTCAGTACAGCCACCGGAAAGGCGTCCAGATAGTGTAGAAACGTCAGCACCTTTTGGCTGAAGGTTGCTTTTGCCTTATGCACGTACCTAGTGTACCTCCTTTGTATGTACTACCTACGTACCTATTATGTATGCGCTGCCCTTTTGTCACCGCAGTGGCATTTTCGCAGTGTGTCACAATTTTCCTGACAACTTGACATGGGTGTCACCGGTAATTAACCCAAAGCTCAATTAAGAAATCCAGCGATAGGCTAAACTTTTTAAAAAGAGAAGCAGTCCTGCTCACGCTCATATGTAGTATGTAGCTCTTGACGCAATGACAGTTTCATTGACAAGCAAAATAACTGTATGGGCTTTGGTGCGGTGCGCGCAACACTGATCGTCTATAATCTTTCTCCAAGCGGGAATTTGCACTTTGGAAACCCATTCAGTGTTACTTGCAATCACTGAAAAATTATCTGTTTATTGGGAGAATTGAATGAAGTCGGTTTTTCACTCCAAGCATATACGAGCGTACGGTTCGTACTTATACGTATGCGTCTGCACATTAGGAACTTTTGCCCAAGAAGTGCTCTGAAAAGAAAGAGCAATGATGGAGTCTTGAAGTAGTCAATCAATGTTAGTCTAAATGGTGTCAGCAGCAGCAGGCAATGAAGCTGGCAGGCAGCTGTATCTTAAGAGTATACTATGTGTGCATGTGTGTCTGTACATACTTAGCTGTGTGTCGTGTATGCCTAAATTAACTTTCCAGTAATGATTGGTGCTGAGAGAATGCGATGTGACGTGTATGCACGCCGGCTAAATCCAATGATTGTGCATGCTGCCGTCTCAAACTTCGGCGTCAGTGTCACGCCTGTTATTGTTATGTAAGCCGAGCCAAAAAGCGGACTGTAACTACATATATGCTGGGCGCATACTGACTTTGTAAGTGAGAAGTCTTTCTATTCTGATCCCCTCCCAACCTTCTTCATATTTTCCCTTATATCGTATAACCTGTAAAATAGAGTTTGTGCACTGGTGCACAATGAACATTTTGATGTGCACTGTCGTGATTAGGTACAGAAGTGCTGCTATAGTAGTGTAGTAGTACTTATTTGTATGTTAAGTAGGTAAAGTTCATAATATTATGCTGAGTGTTCAGCCGTAATTTTTTCCCAAAAATGTTCCAAGAGGTCGACTTTTCTTTTACTTCCTGCTGACCGTTGAGTAAGCAATGGTCATTACTATTTCATTTTCAATATCGTACTCGTAAAGCATGCAAGGGCCTCGCATAGGTACAGTAAGCATGTACATGAGCTCTCTGTACGCAGTATCTTGTACGTAGCTCCATTGGCTGAGTTGAGCTCCATTGGCTGAGCAAGGTTGGCAGTGTACGTAAGTCAATAATCAGCCCGGCGTGCGACCCTTTAGTAGTTCTTGCTATTTTCTTGGTCACTTCTTTGTCTGAGCTATTCACAAACGATGTAATTACCATTCGTATCGTATCATTTTAGACTGTTCACTTTTCAAATTCAGACTCAGAGTCAGAGTCCGACAAAAAATCAAACATCAAACCCAAGCTTCAAAATAATTCGCGTCCATGTCATGATGGTAATCTCTGCTTTGCCCCACCGATTGAAAAATTCGCGTTACATTAGGAATTGGGCCAGACTTATTGATAGCTGTGGCCACGAAAAGTTGCTGGTCTGTTCAATATCAGCTCCCTGTCAGCTTCAGATGAGATCGTAGATCTAGATGCTTCTTGCTTCTTACATAATTTGGCTGCTGCGTCGTGAAAAATTTGAGTAGCCATTGTGAAAGCCTCAGCGTTAGCTTTACATTCATCTTCAGCACTGATAGATCGCTTGGCCATTATCACAGATATTGTAAAGTAATAATTGCCCATAAAACTATGCCATGTTTGGACCGTAAGTACATACAATATGTGCCCGACACAGTGCATCATGTTTGTCTGACCCTTGATGACGCAGAAAAATTTCCCAACCGGAACCGGACAGGAAGACTTGATTGTTGTTGCAATTATTCTACTCAGCCTTAAGGTCTCAATGCCCTGTTTTTCTGAGCGTTGACTCCTGTACTACTAGTGAACTATCTGGTGATATCTAATTCCAGCTGTTTTCACTTCCTGACACCAAACGATCATCCGTCTGCTTGTTTTCCGTTCGCTGTTTCCGCTCCAGTCGCGCTCTCTGCGCTCGTCTTCGTACTATGCAGGGACAACTGTCTATGCACGGACTTCTGGATAAATTCGGTCCAGGCTCTCCTGAGCCAACGAAAGCGAGTTGAGAGGAGATCAAGATATCGATCGAAAGCTTGTTACACGATCTCTTTGACGCGCCATAGACCGCCTCTTGAAACGGCCTCTCCGTGGCGCTATTCTTGATTGAAACGATAACTTTTTCAAACACGTTTTTCTTGGATAACTTTGCGTAGAGGCAACGTAGAGAGGCGCCGCAGGTACCGATCGATTCCTCTCGTCAAGACGCGTTGAACGGTGCGCCGCATGTTGAAAAATACCCAGTGGTTCCTTCGGTACACCCAAATCGCATGGTTTTTGGGGCTTTCTTCGGCGTGTCGTACTGCGCCGAATACAAGAGCTTTGGCGCTGCCGTTTGGTGTACTTGTAGAGGAAGGGTTGTTCTATATTTACATGATAAGTGATCACTTTTATCTTGCACACAACGGCTACGAGGAAGCCTCAAAGTTGGCTCCGAAACAGGGCATTGAGACCTTAACGTACATACATACCTACTTAGTCGTACGTACTTAGTCTCCTGGTCTTATGAACCACTATTTGCGTGATCGGTGGAAAGATGGAGTGACCAAGAACGTTGACAGAACTTTTAGTAGCAGCGTAGTAGCGAGAACAGACAAGGCCGAGCGGCGGTCAAACAAGATATCGATTTTCCTTCACTATGTACGTAACTGCCAACTCTGCTCAGCCGATCTGTACTTGTTTTCTTATTGTTTATGCATAGGTAGCAAGTTATTGTACCCTGTACACAAAGAGTACTCTGTATTTCAGCACACCAATCTCAAGAAATGCGACCGTCTGAATCACGTGAGTCGTTTGCCGGTGCATCCTGCGTCGCATCAGCACGAGACTAAGTTCAGCAAGACTTATCTGAATAAGGAGAAGAAGGTTCTGTCGGCCAGCATGCTCCTCTACTATCTGGCCGCCATTTTCAAGGGTCTCCACCCGCGCGTGGACGACGACTTCGTGGACAAACTCAACTACCACTACACCTCCGCCATTATCTTCGCCTTCGCCATCATCGTCTCTGCCAAGCAGTACGTGGGCTACCCGATCCAGTGCTGGGTGCCCGCCCAGTTCACGGACGCCTGGGAGCAGTACACGGAGAACTACTGCTGGGTGGAGAACACCTACTATCTGCCGCTCCACAAGACCATCCCTCAAGACTACGGACAGAGAAGGTTACTCTCCTGTCTTATGTACACGCCACTCTTGCATCTTCGACATGGCTACACGCCGACATCGAAAGAGTTTCATCGTTGCTTGTCTTGTCTTTGTCCGTGTGTGGTTCCGATTTCAGCACATTCGCTTTGTGACAAATTTACTGGGCTGACTACATTACAGTAGTAACGTGAAGTGTGTGTGCTCATGCTTTCAGGTCTCGGCAGCTGTCGTATTACCAGTGGGTTCCATTTGTGTTGGCATTAGAAGCTTTGATGTTCTACATTCCCTGCATTATGTGGCGCGGTCTTTTGCATTGGCACTCAGGTAAGAGCTGTGTACTACTTTGACTTGGGAGCAATGTACAAGCTACATTACGTAGGTACAGTATGTACGGTACAGGTAGTTCGTGGGCCCATAGGCCCGCTCATTTCCCTGCTCTTTCATTCCAGATGGTCAGCCAGTCATTTGTACCTGTACCTGTAGCTACGTACGTACGTACTGTACCGTTCGTATGCCTATGTACGTCTCCGTTATGCGCCTATACTGTAGTGTCGTTCCATGCACATGCACAGTGTGTGATATATGTGTGGGTGTGTAGGAATCAACGTGCAAGGGCTGACGCAGATGGCGTGCGATGCGCGGATGATGGATTCGGACGCGCGGGCGGCGACAGTGCAGACGATCGCCGGCCACATGGAGGACGCGTTGGAGATCCAGCGCGAAGTGACGGACCGGGAGGCGTGCGGCGCCTGCTTCGGCCGCCGCTGGGGCTCCTACGTCACCTGTCTCTACATTTTCATCAAAATTCTCTACACGGTGAACGTGGTGGGCCAGATCTTCCTGCTCAACGTGTTCCTCGGCACCGGCAACCTCCTCTACGGCTTCCGCATTCTCAACGATCTGCTGATGGGAAAGGAATGGGAGGAAAGGTGGGTGACTGACTACCCTACGCAACACAGTACATACAGTGACAGAACAAAGCATCGAAATCTTGAGACTGGACTGGTCGCTGCGCAGAAAAACGGGAAGCGTGAAAAGGAAGTGCCGGGAGTCCCATTGAATGCTCTCTTATTTCTTTGGGTTTTTGTGCTCCGGAGGTCAGCCACCCTGGTGGTCAAGCGGTCTAATGCGACAGCTCCCAGTTAACCCTCCTGCCTGGAGGTTGCCGGTTTGGGGTTCCGGTTGTAATACGTACGTCCCCCGTTAAAGGGAGTCGATGGCGTACGCTTAGAATCATGAGAGTGGACGGAGGATCTTCCGCGGCAAGCCATCTAGGCTGGCCGTTTTGCTGAAACGGAAGGTCGCATTTTTGCCTTGTTTTGCAGCGTTTGTAGCCATTTTTTAGCCACCGAACTTGGGTGCCTGAACAAAATTTGTTTTACAAATTCTCACACTTGTGCAGTTTTTGATGGGAAATCCGATGGGCATACTGTAATGTTCCGTATGTAGCCCCCTCTCGTGTATAACCCCCTCGTGTATAGCCCCCCCAAATCGGCCACTAACGTCATTTGCCCTCGTGTATAGCCCCCTATTGCGAACCGCGAAAAGTAAGGGAAATCAAGTGTTTTTGCGCTAAAAACAGCGTTTTTGAGGTGTTTTGATGCATAGGAGTTTATCTGTACCTCATTTGGAACAGTTCTGATCATTTTGCCAGTGACATCTCTTTAAGGGAAATTTTTTAATAGCAAAAATTTCACAATTTTTTTAGTTGAAAGCTGCATTTTGATGATTGGAGCTTGGAAACGTGCCAAATAACCACCATAAACGAGTTCAGGAGGTCAAAAAACCCTACCTTTGGTACAAATGAAAAATGCCCTCGTGTATAGCCCCCTCGTGTATAACCCCCTCTCGTGTATAGCCCCCTAATCGGTGCTTACCATTTGTATAGCCCCATGGGGCTATCTACGGAACATTACAGTATGAGCTCGATTTTCAAAAATACCCCCCTTCCGTGTACGTACACTTCACACTACTACAGGCTACTGTCAATCCTTACAGAAAGCGTTACTTAGCTGGCAAATGATCATCGTTTGCACACTGTATGGTGTTGTGTTTCAGCGGCAATTTTCCTCGCGTGACGATGTGCGACTTCGAGGTGCGTGTCTTGGGCAATGTGCACCATCACACGGTGCAGTGCGTGCTGATGGTGAACATGTTCAACGAGAAGATCTTCCTCTTCCTCTGGTTCTGGTTCTTCATGGTCTCCGTGGTGAGTCTGTTCTCGCTCGGCCACTGGCTCATCATCTGCTTACTGCCCGGACAGCGCATCAAGTTCATTAAGAAGTATCTGCGCGCCACGGATCTGGTGACGGATCGACAGTCGGTGAAGAAGTTTGTGCACAAATTCCTAGGCTTCGACGGCGTGTTTTGCCTTCGCATGATCAGCGCTCACGCTGGTGACATTATGGCCACGGAGCTGGTGGTCGGTCTGTGGCACAACTTTAACGATAGGGTGCGCAAGAGCCCCATCGAAATGTTCGACTCGGGCGGCGCCCAATCGCCGAGCAAGGTGGCGGAGATGAACTTCAAGTCCTGGCTCCTGGGACAGACCAAGGGTAAGCCGCAGTACGAGACTTCCAATCCCACCAGAGGAAAGCGAACCCGGCGGAAAAGCGATGGATACTTCACTTTCGTCTAAGCTCCTCCTCCTAGTGCATTTTCTCATTCTTGAATCTGATTTGCAGCTCATCATCATCACGGGCATCACGGCCACGGCGGAAGCAGCATGCAGCGCGCCTACGCCAATATTGCTTCTTCAGACCACTGAACGCCGACGCCGCCCGCCTCCAAATCCCTATAATACTGTACCTACCTAGTCCCTTCCAACCTCAGCTTCTTAATGCACACTCTGCACTCTTTCATTTTACTTCGTTGACATCCGAAGCACTTGATGAAGCTCTTCGCTATTTGGTCTAACTCTCTCTCTCTCTCGCCATTTCGGTGCTTCTCAATAGCTTGCTACTAGTGTACATTTTTACCTTTTGATTAGTTGTCAGCATCGGATACCACTTGTTTATTTTTTAATTAGTTCTCTGTCGCTTCTGCACCCCAAAATGGGCTGCCTCTTTTGTTAGATTGACCATCCTGTAGAATTTCATACGAAGCTGCAAAGTGGAAACCGTGGTATTGCTTCTGAAGGCTGCTTTCTGATTCAAGTCAAAACAGCTACGTACTCAACAAAATAATAGGTCTGTCCCAGTGAGATTTTCTAGGCTGTGATCAGAACACTACATTACATACTAGGCCACACCGTATTCTTTCTCACAGAGGATACACTGCTGTTTCTTAGTCGCTTCATTTCGCCGTGTATTTTACACTGATCTAACCGCTAGTGAGCGAAAGTCAGGGAGTTGCTGGCTGGCAAGAGTTCGTGTTTTGTTGCATGCATGTGTGTACGTAGCCAGCAGTCGGTTCCGGTTGGCAGTGGCACATCGGAAACGGACCAGCCGGCGATTCACCCTGGCTTTGCCTTCACTGCGGGGACCATATTACATTACGTACTATGTACAGTTGATTACATTTGTAATAAATGTACCACCCTGTAAGGTACAGTACGTATGTAGGACAGGGCTGCTTTACAACCACTTGCAGGTGCATGTGCATAATAGACAATAAAGTATCTATCTAGGTAGTCCCTCGTTTGTGTGTTGTGAATAATGAGGCAAGTGCAGAACATGTACATAGGTAGATTGTTCAGTGAATTGCTTGTGAACAAATTTGAGCCCGTAAATAGACCTTCCAGTCCGTCTGTAGTTCAGGTGCGCTAATATCAATCAGTATCTGTGGTGACGCAACCCAGTTAGAATTGAATCTTCAAAGAAAAATGTGTGTGTGTACAGTAGTAATATTGCGTTTACTGTTGTAGGTACATGTTTTTAAAAAGTCAGGATAAGATTATTTGAAGTTCACTGCCAATGCGCTTCACGCCAGAATGCTTCATACTTTAAACGCTGAGGAATTTAATATTCGTGGGATTCGACACCGTTTTAATTGACTTGTTGTTTTGTGAGTTAAAAGTTTTTTAACTGACGCAGGTACAGAACGTGTACTACGTATGGTATGTTCATGGTTGTTTTGTCATTTGTGGCATTTCTCGTACCATAGACGACAGTTTACCTTTGGATAATACAAAGGTTTGTTGTGTAGTCGAATTGCTACTGAATGTCTGCTGCGTGCGTACACTTGGGTTTGACTCATCCCCAAGCGCTTCATGATTTTATTTATTCGAGAGAATGAAATGGAACCCTAGGTGATACCGTACAACCTTTTTTTAGCTTTTCTGAGAAGAACAGAAGAGACAAGGAAGGGGACAAACAAACCAAGTCTACGCTTCTTGTGTGTATTGCGTTTTCATTTTCGAATAGTGCTCTAATGACATTTTCGCTTTTACTGGCGTAATGTACAGTGTACTATCTGTTTATTCTTTTCCACGTTGCCAGTACTGTAGTGTGGTCTATACGTACATATGTGAGTATATATTTGCTGCATTACACTTTGACAATAATGGGCGTTTACTTGGTACCTAGTTTTTATGCCTGCGTAATATGGAAAGCTAGCACCCTGCCAAATTAGTACATGTGTAGCCGGAACGTTTCAATACAAATGCTATAGCTGTTGTCCTTAATTAATATTCTACCTTTTTGCATCTTCGTATATTGGATGTTGCCGTAGCCTCGTTTGTATGCGATTAGTGTCCATCGCATGCTTCCAAAACGGAAGTACATACATGCTGTAAATGTGCAAATATTTTGGTCGGAACGACATCGTATCCACCTTAAAAGACGACACCCATTCCCATAAAAATGGTATTGATACACATATTCAAATATAGAAGACCAGTGTTAGAAAGTGCCTCTGTGAAAAATACACCTTAGGCACCTTTGTATGGTCCAGCAGCTGTTCTCCAAACATGTTGAGCCTTCCGCATTTAACATTTAACCACTCCTGTATGCTGAGATATGGCTGCGCCACTTTTTTTGTTTAACTTAACATCATTCAACTCCATTTTCTTCGCAGATTTTGGTTTGGGGTATGCCTCTTCGATATTTTGATGAATATGTCATGATATAGTCCAAAAAGAGGTAAGTTTGGCTAATTTGATCATTTTTGTCAATTTTTGTGGTGTATTCATCAACATATCGAAGGGGCATGCCCCAAACCGAAATCTGCGATAAAATAGAGTGGAATGGTGGTACAAACTTTTGAAAAAAGTGACTGGCACGAAGGAGGCAAATTGAGCCTACCAGCAGCCGTATCTCAGCAAACCGGAGGGGTTAAATGACAAACTGGTCAGCAACGTAATGCGGAAGTCTCAACGTTTGGAAAACGGTTGCTGGACCATAAAAAAGGTGCCTAAGGTGCATTTACACAGAGGTACTCTCTACTGGTCTTCTTCCAAAAAAACACATAGTAGGTACACAGTGACAGTACGAAGAGAAGTTTACAGAACCAGAGAAAGTAACTATTTATCGTAGCATCAGGTGAAGCCTGTCACGCTATTCCAATCAAATGCTTCCGAAGTAGAAATGCACGAGAAGATAGGTTAGTAGACAGCTGACGCCAATGGTGACTGGAAGAGTGGTGACCCAAGCGACGACAATCTTGAGAAACGTGCGCCACTGGACTCCGTTTCGCGGGGTTCTAACGAAGCCCACAATGACCACTGCGCCCACCATGCAATGAGTGGTACTCAGGGGTATACCCAATCGGCTGCCCACAATCACGGTGAATGCGGAAGCCAGCTCCATGCAAAAACCGCTGAAACAAAATTCCCGAGTACTGACCTCGGCGTACAAACATACACCTTAACAGTGCATAGTGCATACGTACACGTACAGTATTGGGCACTGCGACAAATTGGCAATGCATTCCTCTTCCTGCCACGTACAGAGTAATGCATTTATTAGGTACAAACGGTACGGCATGTGTGCCATATTTCTTCGTATGCGGCATAGGAAGGCGTAAGAAACCTCGGAGCGGTGACGTCGGTGATGTTTGTTCCAATGGTGCGAATTACTTTGTGACCCAGACACCAAAGGCCGATCACCATGGACAACGCACCGAAAATGATGATGATCTCGGGTGTCACATCACTGTCCGGCACGTCCTTATTGGCCGATCCGTACTTATAATTGAGGAACAGGGCAACCAACGGACCCACAGCATTCCTGTACGAACAGTTCATTTTACGAAGATGCTAGCCTTAACCAACCTGTATGTATGTGTGTGCGTACGAATAGGAAGGTACTGCACTGTAATGTATAATGTACATAAGTGAGCGTAATGTTCAAGCTTCCGTACGTACGCGGTATCGTTGGATCCGTGACTGAAACTGAGGAAGCAGGCAGAGAGAATCTGTAGAAAATGAAACACTTTGATTGTCTTCAGATCTTCCTCCGCCGGAACTGCCAAAGCTTTTAGCTAGAACAATAAATATGTAGGGTACTATGGGGTAAACCCGGACACGGGGGTAAAGCCGGACACATAATATATCTCAGCAACTATACGACCGATGGAGACAAGTATTCTACCAATCGATTCCTTAATTCAAATGAGCTACCATGTTCATTATTTATTGAAGCGGCAAGTTAAGAAAAGCTTAGGTGTCCGGGTTTACCCCGTGTCCGCGTTTACCCCATAGTACCCTACATTACATACGCAGATTCATACATCCATACAGTAGATAAACATACTGCGATTATACCCGATCTTTTAAGCTGACGGGATCCAGCATTCCTCTGGTTGGCGCCAACTGGGGATCAACTCCGGACAC
Source organism: Epsilonema sp. ZAB3_2 (assembly GCA_030247985.1). Lineage (NCBI taxonomy): Eukaryota > Metazoa > Nematoda > Chromadorea > Desmodorida > Epsilonematidae > Epsilonema > Epsilonema sp. ZAB3_2. The sequence goes on from JASAMW010000746.1 coordinate 43,376, forward strand.
AGGTGAGACAAGGGCTGCGGTGGAGGCGCCAGTGCCTGGAGTCGCGGGTGAGGCTGCAGCACCGGGCGAATGACCGCCAGCGGGAGTGGAACCGGCGGAGGAAGACAGGTTACGCAGCCGCGGAGGACTGCAGCTCACCATCGCTATCGCTGGCACCTGCACACCTGACAGCCGCATTGTATATATGTACATAATGTATGTAGGGTAGTGTATGTACCTACACAGTTGTGTAGCATTTTATGCCCAGTGTGTGGCGTAATGCTAATTAATTGTTTAACGATCTTGAATCTTGCTCCAAAAAAAGCGCGTCTATTAAGTTAAAGCGGAAAAGTCTATCAAATCAAAGACTAAATTATGCTTCATACCGGTATTTTGGTGTTTGAATCGCGTGATCTTCCGAATACAAGCTTCAACTTCCCTGCAACATGTGGTAAAGGTGTTGCTTCACGTGAATATCTCCTGCAAACTTTATCGTGCGTTTAGCTTTTAGCAGCAAATAATATTGTTTGCGACATAGTGTAACAAGTCAACATAATAAAGTTGCAAAACTGTCATCATTGGGCAAAGACTAGCACTAGACATACTATAGGCGCGTGGTCATTTGCATTGTATCAGTGGCAGCAGATAAGCCGCAAAATATTGCATTACCCGTATAACGTGTATTTGGGACAAATATGTCCCCCGACAAAATAAACTCTACAGTCGGATTTTGAGTTTTTTTGTGGAGTCTAATGAACTCTACTCACGAACTCAGCAATTGCTCTGTGGAGTTCACTCTTTTTCGAAGGGTGAACTCCACAGTCGACTTTTCGTTTTTTATGAACTCAGCAAAAAAATGAACTCAGCAAATTTGCGAAATAACTTAGGTTAGTGAACGCCCTAAATGAACTCCACAGTCGACTTTTACTTTTTCCGGTGAACTCCACAGTCGACTATTCGTTTTCAGATTTGGAATGCTGAGTTCAGTGAACTCAGCAACGGGAACTCATCAAAATGAACTCTGCAAAAGCCGAATTGCAGAGTTCAGTGAAAAGTGAACTCGTCAGCGACTGCAAAGGATACTGATTTGCAGAGTTCAGCGGAAAGTGAACTCATCAGCGCATAATTAGGGAGTACAAAGGAATGCAGAAGTGTCGAAGCCGAATTTTGCGTAGAAACAGGCAACGAGTAGAGTGGAGCGATCTGATTGTTTGACATGGTAATGGATGAAGAACTGTTTTTTGCTTTGGTGTAGTGTGGTGAAGTGTGGAGACAGACTTGTGTACTGTATGCTTGTGCGCGTTTGTGTGTGTTGCGACTTGTGTATGCTTGAGACTAAAGTAAGACCAGAGTTCTTGGGACCCACGTATTATTTATCTCGAGAACTACGCGACGTAGAGCAAAGCGGTCAAAATTCCACGGATAACTTTAGCTCGCCTCTCCAATAAAAAAAACCGTTTGATTCTATCTGCTCTCAGTGTCGAGATCTCGCCGATTTCCTTCAGTACTAAAATCGGCAAATTGGGCGTGGACCATTGGGCAATTCTAAACCTCGCAAAGGCCCGAAAAATCAAAAGTGGTAGAAATATGCATACATGATGAAAACAATAAAAATGGGCATCGGGCGTACAGGGTCGTGGGGTGTCGTGGTTTGCGTGGTTTAGCGTCTGCCAAATGGTGACACGATTTCAGTGCTGAAGGAAATCGGCGAGATCTCGACACTGAGAGCAGATAGAATCAAACGGTTTTTTTTTATTGGAGAGGCGAGCTAAAGTTATCCGTGGAGTTTTGACCGCTTTGCTCTACGTCGCGTAGCTCTCGAGATAAATAATACGTGGGTCCCAAGAACTCTGGTCTTACTTTAGTGTGACTTGAGTATGCTTGTGCTTTTACTGATACTGGAAGGACATAGGTGCACTAATTCAGGTACATAGGTACTTGTTGACCAGTACAGTAGAGTAAAGTACACAGTAGCCTAACGACCACCTGCGCAAGTGTGGCCTCACACAAGCGGATATCAGTGATAGCGTGACGGCCGCACGCAGTTCCTTCACTGCTTGAGCGAAATGATAACATGCTGCTGTTGGTTGGGTGGTTGAATAAAATCTGTTGAATGAATGAACTCGACAAAATGTACATACAATGAACTAAACAGGCAAGCACGAACTCTACTAAATGAACTAAGCACTAGACAAAATGAACTATGAACTATACAAACAAGCACGAACTCTACTAAATGAATAATCAGCACAAAAAATGAACTCCACAGTCGACTTTTACTTTTTCCAGTGAACTCCACAGTGGACTTTTCGTTTTTTTGCCGAGTTTATAATGAACTCAGCAAACTTTGCTGAGTTCACGAAATTTTGAACTAAGAAAAAAATGAACTCCAAAGTCGACTTTGAGTTTTCGGTTTGAAAAACTAAACTAAGCAAAAGCTTCGTTGCATGAACTCCACAAAATTTTTTCTGAGCTCAGCGTGAACTCAGCAATCCCGAATTGTAGAGTTCATGGGTGTACACGTTATACGGATATTGCATCAGAATGCAGTAGGGAAATTCCTGGCGATGACGTATGTCTGTCAAAAGCGATTGAACGTACTGAGCATTCGTTGTCCGACGCTACCGTTGTTCGCTGCCATCTCTTCAGCAGGAAAAGCTCCCTGAGCTTCACAGCGGTGTGCATCTTCATCGCAGAGCTCTTAAAAAAAGAGATAGAATAAAATACGGTACATCTACAATGGCTGCCTAGTAGTACTCTGTACACGGAAGCAATACATAACAGGGGGTGCGGTAGTGGAGAGGAGAGTGTGTGCGCTTACTCAATGCTCTCTGCCGGATTAGCTTGACGCCGTAGAAGTACAAGAAGGCAGCGACAAGCGTAGCGATGCCTCCACTCAGAAGCATGGCTTCCCACCATGGCAAATCCTCGAAGTGCAAGTCTGCAACAACGCGAAAAAGTCAGTATTATTTTCATTATATTGTGTCTAATTTGAGGCACGATAGATGATAAGTAAAGAAGTGTTCGTTTTGTGCTTCTCGTCGTCTGTTCACACTACATTTGGATCCGTGGAAGAACACGGCAAACATGTTCACAAAGATGGCAAACCAGAAAAAGCCAGGCAGAATCCTGAGCGCAGCTTCGAAGGGATCGCTCTGCAATGCCCGTCAGCCTTGCAATTGGCCAGCCAAGCCAACCGTATATTGCTTTGCTGACACCGTGTATGCCAGTACGCGTATGCCATGATGTATGTGCTGTACGCATGTACATGCTACGTATGTATGTACTGGACTGCTTTCTCACCCGTTTTAAAACAGCAAACTTTATGATCAGGTAGAAAACGCTCCCTACAAGTCCAGCAAGCAACGGAGACACCACCCAGGAAATTACTGGAAAGAAAACGGTACATTGCTTGAACAGGGCGTATTTTCTCTTATATTCACTGGGGCTGCTGTAGTGTACACAATTCTGCCGTTGATGACAATCTTTTTGTCTTACACGTACGTACCAATGCGTGTGATGATACCCCAGTGGATGCCTTCTCCGCCTTTTAAGACCAGCGAGAATCCCACCGTTCCTCCGACGGCGCTGTGCGTAGTTGACACTGGCATTTTGAAGAAAGTGGCGAAAATGAGCCAGAACGCCGTGGATGCGATCGCGCCCAACTCTCCCACCATAAATTCAGCATCCGTATAGGTAGTACAGTTGGCGTTCGCAGCTTGAAGCGCGCAAACAAACAAACAACCCCTCAGTATACTGAAACTACGTCTACATTTCTGCAAGGTACCGCAATGTGCTGTCATGCAACATTATTGCTTTTCAGCTGTATTGAGTGGAGCGTCGCATTACTCGCATTATGGTCAGGAAATGTCCCTGAGACCGTTGAGTGGAGGATCGCATTACTCGCATTATTGTGAGGACATGTCCCTGAGACCGTCTGGTAACTGCAGTTTCCAGTGACATTCAATGCGGTCGAGGAGACGTCGTAGGTACCGACATCTACGATGCTCTTACGCATTGTTGTGGTCACACGATAGCCTGCAACACTAAGTATCCATTCGAGCACGGACATAAAAAATTCTAGCCATTAGCTTCAATACTGTAATGTTCCGTAGATAGCCCCATCCATGGGGCTATACAAATGGTAAGCACCGATTAGGGGGCTATACGCGAGAGGGGGTTATACACGAGGGCATTTTTCATTTGTACCAAAAGTAAGGTTTTTTGACCTCCTGAACTCGTTTATGGTGGTTATTTGGCACGTTTCCAAGCTCCCATCATCAGAAATGCAGCTTTCAACGTAAAAATTGTGAAATTTTTGCTACTACAACATTTCCCTCGAAGAGATGTCACTGCAAATTGATTAGAAGTTGTTCCAAATGAGATGCAGGCAGATAAACTCTTATGCATCAAAGCAACTCAAGAACGCTGTTTTCAGCGCAAAAACACTTAATTTCCCTTGCTTTTAGCGGTTCGCAATAGGGGGCTACTATATACACGAGGGCAAATGACGTTATTGGCCGATTTGGGGGCTATACACGAGGAGGTTATACACGAGAGGGGGCTATATACGGAACATTACAGTAGTCAAGAATGTTGTTCCATTGTCGTCTACTGGGGGAATGCGGAGAAATCCGGAGACGCGGAACTGAATACGAAATTGCATTTTTTATGCATTTTACGCAAAAATGTCTTTCGTTATCCGCGATTTCGGAAATCTCCTCAATCTTTTTGTGGATCGACCATATTTTATGCTCACCAAGTAAGGCAGCTCCGAGCGTCTCGAATACGGTAGCCAACAGGTAGATTTGCCAAAGCTTGAGCACTTTGGCGCCATAAACGCATCCGTAAGAGTTGGCGCAATCGTTAGCGCCCATTCCGAAGGCCAAAACGAAGGCCAATACGAAGCCCACGTACAAACACCACAGGAAACCATCCTGCCACCCAGGAGCGTAGCACACGCCGTCTAACATACGATTTTCTTGATCTTTCTGTATTTGGATGGAAGGAAAAAGAGGCGCGCAGAGCTTCGTCAACAACAAGTGAGACAAAGAAGCCTGGCTCGGGCGGAATGCTACAAAACCAAGCCGCCGCAGCTACATATAGGTAAACTGTACACACTGTACGTCACGTGTAGTGTAGAGTGCAGCACAAGCAAGCGAGTATGTATGCTGTTCAGTGTTCAGTTCAGTGCGCATACATTCATTCGATACTGGGCAAAACCTGACAAAATAATCACCGCCTGTCTGACACCTCTCCAATTCAAACAAATAATAAAATCAGGCGCCGGCGCGAAATGCATGCGGTGGCAAAGATGGCGTCAGCTAAATTTTTGGCGCACACTGATAGCTAAGTGAGTGTAGCATTCGCATGCTCATCAGCTTCACGGTATGCATGAGATTTGCACGTGTACAGTGTGTGAGCAAAAAGTTCGGGGTACTTCATCATTGGCTCCGGATGTTTGTTTGTGTAATCTCCACTACTCCACAGCGGAGGGTCATTTTTCAAATGCGGCTATCTGGTGTGTTGGCTGTGCTGTAGTACTGTAATGATTCGTGTATAACCCCATGGGGTTGTCAAAAAATTAGTGGCCAATTTGGGTGGTTATATACGAGAGGGGGTTATACACGAAGGGGGTTATACACGAGTGCATTTATCAAAAGTGGGGTAAAAAACACCTCTCCATGCTAGCAAAACCTTCAGATTTCTACCGATTTTTTGCATGCTTCGTGTATAACCCCCCTGGGGTTATAACGACTAGTGCAATTGACGTTAGTCGCCGATTTGGGGGTTATACACGAAGGGGGTTATACACGAGTCATTACAGTATCGCAGTTTTGGGTGTCTCCTTTGTCATGTTTTACTCAAGTTATGCCCTAAAATACTGTACTACTTTTGACCTCAAAAATATGCATCCCCATCCCATCCTCTCCCCAATTAATTTTTGCCCTGGTCTGGCATTCCCTATCAAACCTCTCAGTTTTTATGCACAAATAAGTAAGTAGCTCCCGAAGCTCGTCCTATATCGACCCATACGGTAGTGCGTGCGTACTGCGTATGCCTGCCTGCCTACTGTCGTGTTGTAATTTTTGCACCTCAAAGTAAAAATGCACATGTATGTAGTAACAGCATCTGTTTGCGGTATTTTTATTTCTAGCAAATGGTTCAGCAGTAAAATTTCATCCGATGCAAAGTGTTGCCTCTGTGCTGCGCATGTGTGTGTGACATGATGACGCATTGACGCAACGGATGATGATACATGCATACTACAATAGGACAATAAGATCTGTGTATGTGACAACATGAATACACATACACAATTAGCGATGATGTAATTATAACGACTGTCCACGTTCGCGACGACGACACACAATGATTGATGGCTTCTGCCTCGTACTGTACTACCATGAGCCCTTGGTACTGCACTACTTCGCGTCGGCCACTTTGATACCTTTGTCAGACTTGATGCCGTTTGTCAAACAATGAAGCTAACGACAAAATAGGTGCGCATGTACCTTTGTTGAAACTGATTAGCCTAGCTATGAGAAGAGCAGAAGTAATTACTGAGCCGAAAACTAGTATTTATAAGCAATCGCAACAGCAGAGAAAAATCACCGCCATTATTGTGTTGCTCGTGTACGACGGTCAGCCGTTCAATCATGACGCCTCCTGCAGCTATTTTGAGCTTGCTTTGCCTGTCTTTCGTGATGACCGGTGCTTTGGGGCGCTGTAGAACCGAAGAATTTCCAAAAAATACAACTCTGCTGACCGAGTGCAAGGATGTATGCGCGGAAAACACGGCTTGTGGATGGTACACTACTACACAATACACTTGCGAATAGCTACTGTTGTATGCTACGTAATATTCGTGCGTAATCTACTAACAAATAGGGCTGCTGTGTGTGTGTGTGTGTGTCTGTGTGTCTGTGATGCGATAAACTCGCTCAGTTTTGCAGCTACAGCGTTGACCAATGGCTCATTCGAAAGCTTATAAGCCCAAGGGCGCCAGGAAGGCCTTCGATTTTTGATCTGATCAGCCGATCACCAATAATCGATCGATAATCGATATTTTAGTACTAAAAGCGCGCAGATTCGCTCACTCACTCAATTTTGCAGCTACAGCGTCAATCCAGGGCTCTTCAAAGAGCTTATATGCCCTCGAGGGCGCCAGGAAGGCCTTCGATTTTTGATCTGATCAGCCGATCACCAATAATCGATCAATAATCGATTTTTAGTGCTAAAAGCTACTGGCTGCAGTTACTTTTCTTCGTCTTCCACACGACTGGGTAAAATAATCAAACTTTCCAACAGATAAAGCAAACCGAAGCCCTTCGATTTTTGATATGATCAGCCGATCACCAATAATCGATCGATAATCGATATTTTAGTACTAAGAGTACACACAGAAATTAAATGCCACATTTTTTCCAGCCAGTGCTTGCAAATGGTCATGCCCGAAAGTGCACATGAGACTACGCGGGAGATGTGCCAAAGGGTTGCCAGGTCTGCAAAAAGGGCTGCCAGATTGCTATTGCGCAAAAAAGGTTGCCAGATCTGCGATGCGATAGGGTTGCCAACTCTGAAAGGGTTGCCAGATGTGCAACTTTTTGCCAACTGTCCAAAATGGTTGCCAGATTAGATACATAAATAAGTTTCCATATCTACAGTACACAACAGGGTTGCCAGATCTGCAAAAGGGTTACCAAATATTTGCAAAAGGTCTTACTGCGAAGCTGTAACGGGCCACTGGTGTTACTAATATTCATTAGCAGGTACTACTTATCATGTAGGTGCATACGTACTATGCACCAAAGCTGGATAAATTTTGAATAACCGTATTTACAATGTATGTGCAACAGAATGCAGTATGTCGGTAGAATTATCTTTTTTTTAGCGCCGATGAAGCTGAAAGAGAGTCGTTGTGGAAAATGAATGAATGCGTCAAGTAAGACGAGCCAAATCCCAAGTGCCACTTGACCAACGTGAACGCAGTACTGTATGTACAGTACATACATATCCTCAATCTCAATAGAAACTCCTCATTGTCCTTAGTGACATGTATTTTTCCAAAATACCTACGAGCACATAAATTTGTCCTAAACGTCAAAGACGACATTAATTTTACTTATTACTTTTTAGTGGTTTGGTTTTAATCATTCCAGGCAGATGGCAGCGGAGGAAGGAGTTGAGTACATTCAACGCATCGTGGAAATAGCCGTGCGAACCAAAATACCTTTTGATTGCGAGCCACGCACCGACCTGCCTTACAAAACCTTTGACTGCAGAGTTGGAAAATTGGATGAAAAATGCCATGAGTATATTACTATTCCATTCACATCTCTTTGCTACTGTGTAATGTTACAAGATATCGTGTACTGTTACTCTTACAGTTGTACCGTGGAAGCTGAAGAGGGCAAAATTGAACTGGGGCTGCTGATTCAGAAGTGCATCATCCGGGAGTTCATCAAGGGCAAAGTGGTGGACAGGAAGTTGCAGGGGCTCGGCAAAATGATGGGTGGCGTTGAGCTGAAATTGGGCGATACAGTACCCGAAGATCCACCATGCGATTGAATCCCCTGGAAACAAATTCAGGCTTTCCGTAAATAATAATTCTTTATTGCTAAAAAGGCACCACTTTGGAATAAACGAAAAACACGAAATGTACGTATTGCAATTCCTTGTTATTTGTGGAAAGCCGTAATACCGTATTTATTTACTATAGGCTGCACAATATTCGGTTGTGAAATGTATAAACCAAAAATATATTTTGATATAACCAGGAATATAGGCCTATAGCTATAACATTACAAGGGGGAGGAATATCCAAACAGTGTAGTGAGTCAGAGGCAAGGCTAGCGACCAAGTAGTTCCGTAATGACTTTGTCAAATTTTGTCTGGTCGTATATACGACCACTTCCGTACATTCGACCAACAAAATTGGTTGTATATAAGGAATCCTTCCGTATACGACCAGTGCGTTTCCATCGTACACGGAGGACGGAAACAACTGGTCGTATATACGGAAGGACAAATTTGACAAAGTCGTATATACGGAACTACTTGGTCGCTAGCCTTGCTATCACCACACTGTTTGCATATTCCTTCCCTTATAATGTGTGACGTGCCGCGTTCCGTATGGCGATAGCCGGGCTCCGAAAGGGGGGGGGGGGGGGGAGAGAAAAAGAGGACCGAACGGGAATCGAACCCGTTACCCTCCGACACAGCTGCGGACTTAGGCAACCCCACCAGGGACCGGTCCGGGGAGTTATGGCTAAATTCTCCTTACATACCTAGAACTAGTTTACGTACATTACTGGCCTCGGACGCTATTGCCATACATAGGTGTATAACTTTTGTGGGAGTTTAGTTGTAGCTAGCAACAACGTAACAAACTCGCACGTATGTAAAGCACTGTACACTCAGCATCGACAATCAATATCATCCATCCATCACTCTTCTTTCAACCGCTCGGAGTGGTGGCTTCATCAGCAGTCAGACTACTGTTCGCAGTGTCAGCGGGGGCGTGATGCGTGTAGACGTGGATTTTGCGCAGATTGGCAGGCAGTTCCGTGGCGGCCACGCGCAACGGCCATCCGCCGCCGATCACGCCCGCCTGCACAGACACGCCCGTCACCACTGCCAACTCAGGATCCACGCCGAAATTAGGCGCCTTCCTATAACATACATACATCAGTACAATATAGTACGTACATATGTACTACGTTCAGGTTACTTGTCGCATGTTACGTGTCACATGTAACGCAGCCAGAAAAAAGCACATATTTTACAGTAAGCTATTTATAGTCTGGCCAAGTTGCCAGAGAGAGTTCGATATGGAGCTGAAGTCGTGTTGCGCAGTTGGCGTTTACGTACTCAATAATGGAAAGGAGCGCAGCCTGTCAGTTAGCTTACTGGAAGAATTCTCCGACGATCTGTCGTATGCGCGGGATGCGAGTGGAGCCGCCGACCAGCACGATCTCGTCCACCTCCCCCTTCTCCACCCCGGCGTCCGACAGACAGGCGCGAATCGGCGCCAACACTGCCGCGAACAGATCCGCGTTCAGAGCCTCAAACTCAGATCGATCCATCTGCACACAACACAGCACAGCAACCCATCACACGCATTGCCAACCATCGGTTTACTTACTATTGCGCTGATTGAGTTCTGGGGTTGCCATCAAAAGCATGGACTTCTGAATGTAAGCTAAACTATTCCCGGTATTTATTCCAGAAGTCAATGTTTCTTTGATAGTAACACAATCAGCGTCTACTTATCCCTTTGCATTCGTGGGAAAATACATGACGTAGAGCCTACGTTATGTAGCCTACGTCATGTAGGTACCGCTACATCAAGTAGCCTACGTCATGTAGTTTACATAACGCAAATTATACGTGAATAAAATTCTACATGTTGTAAAATCTGCCCATATATAATATACTATAGTGTAAAATATTTATCATTTTACGTTATGTATTCAAAGATTTTTGTCTACATTGCGTAAAGTGACCCTTCTTTTTACATGAAGTAACTTTTACGTTAAGCATGGATGATGAAGTAAAATATATAATTTTTACAATTGTAATTTTTTGTAATTTTTACAGAATGTACGAAAAATTTTACAACAACTAGCAACATGCGCTACGTCTAGTAGGCTTTTGAATTTACGTCATTGTCTTCATCTTTTACACCAAGTAACGATTTTGATGACGTAAAAATTACATCATCTGCAAAATGCACTACGTCATGTATGGTACATGATGTATTATTTTAACACCTAGTAACGCGTAGCCCCTACTTCATTTAAAAGGCCGGGAACCAAAAAACCCCCCCAAACCACCAAAGGGTAATTATGTACCCCCGCACTCTCCCCCGTAAAAAAAAAAAAAATACAGATAGGGCTATGTCTATGTGGGCAATTTCAATGTTTTGCCAACATGGGGGGGGGGGGGGGGCGGGCGGCTAAGCACCGGTAAATACGGTGCAATCCAGTAGCTGTGCACGAAGAACAGGTTCACAAGCACTGAGGGAGGAAGATACTTGCGGTGAGGTGAGCTGAGGAGGTTTGCTTCCAAATTATGAAAAGCACGTACGCAACTTGACCCAAACGCGCAATGGTGGACCTGCGCGACCTGTGCTGGCTCACCTCAAACTTCATCTTCTCTTCCTTGCCAGAGGCCAGCTTCACATTGAGGCTGAAGGAAGCTCGATGCTGCGTGGTCAGCTCCAGTTTCAAGGCTTCCACGGCCGTTCGTAGCTGCTGCAGCAGTTCCTGCTCTGCCTCCTCTCCCTTCGCCAGCTCCTTATGCTCATCCTGCAGCAAGCAAACACTCAACTACATACTCAGTCAGCTACATACGTAATAGGAATGGAGTTGAGACTGGCCTTGATGCGGCGGAGGAATCGGCGGAGGAGGCGCTGGTTGAAGTCCTGTCCGCCGAGTCGGTTGTTGCCGGCCATGGCGCGCGCCAGGAAGAGGCCGCCCTGGAGCCAGAGGAGGCTGGCGTCCAGCGTCCCGCCGCCCGCGTCCACCACCATCACGTGCGCCACTCCCGCCTTCCGCTCCAGCCCGTACGCCAGCGACGCCGCCGTCGGCTCGCTCACCACCCTCCACACCTCCACCCCTACACACACACGCACACAGTCCCAGTAGTCAGTGTTCAGGTGAAGACAAGTGTACCTGCACTATTTGTGCAGTAGGCTATATCATGCTTGAGCATAGTGTACTGTACCTCCGGCCAGTTGGGCTACTCGTCGCGTGGCGTTGCGTTGCTCTTCGTTGAACTCCGCCGGGACGGACATGACCACTCTCCGGATGGACAGCTGCGCCCAATCCTCAGCCATGCGCAGCAGATGAGACACCACCGCCGCCCCAACCTCCTCCGGCGTCACACGTCTGCACAATACACATGCTAATCACCCCCATATGGCCACGCAGACAGAGCCTGCCAGTTTAGAAAGCTCACGGGGGTGTACACGGGGGCATCACGGGGGCGTACATACTTCTCGGCGTACATGAGATGCTCTGCCTTATACTGTGCATACATTACATAGGTAAATACCGTACCACCAGCATCAATGCAAAGTTGTACCTCCACGTTTCAGCCTCGTTCCCATCTGTTCCACGTTGAGGCACGAGAAAATAAGCGTACCCGTCATCGTTGAGCTCTAGGCGAAACGAATAGCGTTTCTTGTCCTGCAGGAATGTGTTCGAATCTTCGCGAGAGTGACTGAATCGTCGCCCTATAAAGCGTTTGGCGTCGTAGAGTGTGCCGCGAGGATTTCGCTCCGCCTGCGCCAACGCTTCGAATCCCACCAGCACCGTACCATTGGGCCTTCAATGCAACAGGAAAGATGCCATGCAAGCAATATCAAAACTTGTAATAGGGTACTCTGGGGTAAACCCGACCATCTAGGCGCCTTTGAACTTGCTGTTCCAGCAAATGATGAACCAAATAGCTCACTTGAAAGAGGAGAGTTCAAGGAATTGATTGACATTATTTGTCTCAATCGGTCCATTGGTTACTGAAATATGCATCCCTGAAACGTACAGTGGTCGGTTTTATCATGGCCGGGTTTACCCCATAGTACCCCCTATGTGTAGAGAAAAGCTCCATTTTCCCCCACACTAGTAAGCGAATGTGAGCTGACATGCTACATAAACCAGATATAGTAAAGCTGACTCACAAAGCAGGCTTACAAGTAGGCGACGACGCTGGGAATGGATTTTCGGCCGTTGGAGTCGGGAATGACGTCGGTGTGACCGCTGACAGCGTGATAGACGCCGATGCTGGAGTAGGTGGTCCCCAGATCGATCCCGGCTATTTTAGGCGTCGGAGCCGGCAGATACTTCTGGGCTACATATCCAGCGAGCAACAAAGCCAACAAGGATGTGCCTAAAAAAGCAGTCACATACTGTAGCTAGCTACACATTCCTAGGAGGCATAAAACAAGGCAAGGCAAGCTCGGTAGTAGCAGCGTGCATAGCCATTGTTGTCCTTAGAAAACATGTCATGCATGCTTGCTCGTATTTCCAGCATTATACTCCGTACAGCGAGAGTACTCTTTGGGCTTTTGTTCGTACTGCGAAATTTGCATGTTATGTACTCCCGCAGAACAGAAATTCATGAAAAGCGGAGAAAAATTCACGAAGAAATTTTACCTTACGCAGCACGGGCACAAAGATAACTCTCGATGGCTAAATCATAGAATATTATGTGTGATAATAGACGTAGGTACGTAAGCATGCGCTTTACCTATTAGAGTAAAGCTAGCTGACATCTACGAACAAAAGCACTCTTCACATGAAACACATCTTGTGATTTCTGGTAATTTCCATCGATATTCAACAACACTCGTAAGCAACTTTTTCGTTGAAAGACTTCCCAGTATCGCAGAAGAAGCCGCTGAAAATGTCAGTCAACACGTCTGTAATAAAATAAAATCAACAACAAAACAAAAAACGGAACTGCGCAGTTTTGTGACGTGTGCAACAACTCTATTTTCCTCCTACGACATGCCGACCAAGCGAAACCAGGCCATCAAAAATATACACTGACATTCAAAACTCGAAGCGCGCAGTAACCCATGAAATTTACCCTTTTTCCCTGGAAGCAAATCTAATGAATGTTTGCGTGTACTAGCTTACCGTTCAGTTCTGGAAAGGAACGCTCTGTATTCCAATTCCAGCTACAATCGCTCTAAACTCACAAGAACACAGCAGCAAAACTTCTGTGCACAGCATCATCAACTAAAACAACCCACCCCCTTCAATTACATGCGATGTACCTTTGTATGTACTGTACCTTCGATTTCGACCAAAGTGAGAGATGGCAGAAGAGGTGTCGGCGACAGAAGCTGTCTTCATGTGCACCATTTCTAGCTGAAAGAACTCACTTCGAAATGCACAGCTATAAATTAGGGGGACGCATCGATTGATGAGCGAGCAATGTGCGACTAAGGCGTATGAGGAACTGCTTCAGAATGTGTAAAGCGATAGTCGGCATTACCGAATTTCTATTCAAATCGTACCGCCACTCCACCACCCTCTGATCCAAAGCGACTGAGAAAAACTTCAGATGCTGCTGCTGCTGTTGATCACGGTTTTTGCCTCCACTGGAAAAATTCATGACTCCATCACCATCGCCTCGACACAAAGACAATCCTAGAAAAGAAAGATGCATGATGACGAGATTGAATTATCACTGCAGTCAGCAATAATACCCATGATGGAAAACAGTTTTCAGCAGGTCCTTACCTGTGACAGTGGAAGCGTGCATGGTGGCATCAGTTGACAAGAGCAGCTTGCACACGAGGGCATTATCTTTGTCCAGTACAGGAGAGGAGAAGACAAGCACAAAAACTTGTCCAGAATCCGCGCCAATCATCGCCATTAGGCTATTTTCTGGAAAAATTGCACAAAGATTTGGTGAGTCCATGCAGTTGGTTCTTTCTTGCACTGAACACCGCAGGTACCACCAATAATTTAGCCTATACAAGATAACCCCTGTATAGAGGGGTGATATACAGGAGTTGTACGTACAGGGGTCACATAATTTTATAGCTACCATCTTCCAATCACCCCAACCAACGGCGCTTACACAGGGTACTGTAAGCGTGTGTCCAAAATTATACATACTAAAATGTACCGTACTTTGTGGTATCGACGATAGCTCCAAGGCGCTCAATCCACATGCGGTCACACTGACGATTAGGAATGGGGATATAACCAAAGGACTGGAAGAAGAAGCAGAAACAGCGGCGCTTGATGCAGCATCTTCAAGCTTCCACAGGAGCAAATCTCCTCTTGTAGAGGCAGCCGAGACGAGTAACGAATCCCCGGATGGAGAAGATGGGAAGGAAAGTACGGAGCCCAGACTTGACAAGCCAGCTGCAGCAGACCGCCCGTCTCCATGTTGGCACAGGCGCAAGGTTGGACATGCGGGCCACACTTCGGCATGCATATCGAAGGAATATACCCTGCAAAAGAACAGTAAACAAGTACACTTAAAGTTAATATATTGCATCTGTGTCAGTACGTACATATACCACGCTGCACGTACATATTATGTACAGTACAGTGTAGGTTATGTACGTACTCTAGCGAACAAACTACTCATACGCAGCAGGTACAGAACCCACGACGAACGCGTAAAATACGCAAACAAATAGACTAGAAAGTCTCAAGACTGACAGCCAATGAAACATTGCAGTGACTACAGAAGTCGTATCAACAGCGAGATAAACCCGGCTGCCACCTACCTATGTACTGTACACGACTAAAAAGTCCTTCTTTCTGATTATTCGTGTGTGGCCGGGTTTATTCCACAAGTAAACAGAATGAGTAGCGTACGTTACGTACCAAACGCAACCATCTGATCTTGCGCCGAAAATCTTCAAAACCCTCTCCTTCGCCTTCACGTAGACTTTCACGTTGACGTAGCGTACGTCACTCTGCGTCCTCTTCTCCCTGTCACGTTTACTCGCTACCATCATCGTCGACGAACAAGAGCTGCACAGGCGTCTTAATCGGCGTCTGGTCGCATTCCAGCGCCACACCACCAACTCACTCCGTCCTCCGCCACTCACGAGCAGCCCCTCCGCGTCAGCCACTGCCAGGCAGCTAACGCTCGACACTTGAGCGCGTAGACGTTGATGAACACGGAAGTCCTGCTTCCTTTCGTCGTACTCTAAGAAACCCACAAACGACGAACAGGTATTCAATAGACAGACAGACAGACAGACAGACAGACAGAGAGGTGAACGGAAAAAGACGTCCGAATCAAAGGACAGGACGAGTGTATGTATTCGCGTTGTATTGTACACGTACCGTACGTACTGTATGTACGCAACTGATTTGTGATAGCGCCTTACCCAGAACAAGAAGCGTGGTATCCTCACTACCCGTAATGACAAAGTCATGTCCATTTACGCAAAAGCTGCTCATGCAGTTGATTCGTCTGGTATGCAGACCCGTCTAAAATTACGCGTGCCTGACGTACTGCATGAACGTACAAGATAACACAAGTTATGCACGTAGATGGATACTGAAACTCAATACTGAAACCACCACAACTAAAATTTTTTATTTTAGTATACTAGAATTAAAACTTCACCCCTTATACTATACTATACTATACTACAATCAAAATTTAATTTTAGTAGGCAGCCCTGCCCTCTACTAAGTGGCCGTCAGACTATGACATACTGTGCGTGCTTACCTAACCTAGTCCTACTATACCACGATCACCTTGAGCACTTTTGCACTCCACAAATGCGTCGTAGCCTCAAAGACAGCGCCGCGCTTTGTGAACAGGAAGCTGGCGGATGAAGAAGCTTTCTCTGCAGTAGTGGTGATGAAATCCAGGCAACAATCCCAGCTCCGATGGCCACCACCGCAGTTCACAGAGCAGCACAGTAACTGTTCAGTTTCCCAGTGGAGAAGGCAAAATTCGTTCTGCCAACAAAAACCACGTACTGCATTCACGTGTGGACCAGTTGCCCTGTTAGAGGTTATGGGAAGGGGGTTTATGCGCGTTGGAAGAGCATGGAATACATACCCCCTTTGGCCCCCAGGCCAACCTCTGGTATCAACATCCATTTTCAAAACTTTGTCTCCAGCTCTCAGTCACTTACAGCTCTAAATCCAGCCACGTAAAGCGTCTTCTTCCCATCTGAGCAGTCTTCATTGGCAGACCGAAGGAACCTGGCAGGCCACTCCATACCAGCGCACAAAACTGCAGCCAATTGCAGCTTGATGCAACCATCACCACCACCGATGGCTGTTTTGTCTTCTTCTATTTCCAGCCACCACTGTCTCAGTTTTCCATCTCTGCCGATGCTCCACAGCTCCTTGGCTGATTCCATCCACAGCAGATCAGTCACTCCGTGATCGCCGTGGATCTTTCGAAACGACTGCACGGGAGCCAGAGGACTATCAGGGGCATCCTACAAAAGCGGGTACGTACATCTGGACTTATCGAGTACAGTACATACATAATAAAACATAAATACAGGAGTAGGCTATAGCATGAACATGTACTATGCACTCAGATAGAAAGGAGACTAATGTTGTAGAGTGCTTCTCTGGAAATGTACCTTAGACACCTTGTTGATGATGCAGCATCCGATTTTCGTGCTTGTTGAGGCTTCCGCTTCACTTTCCAGGCCGCCGTTCCATTGAGAATCTCCTGAAAATTCAGAAATCGGGTGGTAGGCCCTTTTGTTGGCCCCTTTGTGCGAAGCAGTTTTCCTGAACAATCTTACCATCGTTCGACGTCTCTTGATTCAAGGAATTCCGTTCTGGCCATGCCCCTTCGATATTTCGAAATAAATATATTGAATTCGTCGATGAGAAAATTGCGAGTTCCTTTTCTTTTTCCGTTCTTTTTTCGCGCGCCGCGCGCACGACGGAGCACGTACTCCTAGAGCGCGCGCTCCGCTTCGTTGCGCCTAGGAGTACGTGCTCCGTCGTGCGCGCGGCGCGCGAAAAAGAACGGAAAAAGAAAAGGAACTCGCAATTTTCTCATCGACGAATTCAATATATTTATTTCGAAATATCGAAGGGGCATGGCCAGAACGGAATTCCTTGAATCAAGAGACGTCGAACGATGGTAAGATTGTTCAGGAAAACTGCTTCGCACAAAGGGGGCAACAAAAGGGCCTACCACCCGATTTCTGAATTTTCAGGAGATTCTCAATGGAACCAAGGAGTTGTATTTACAGGAGAACCTGCTATGAAGAAAACCCCGTAAGCGAAGTTGCTGTCAAATTATGCTGCATTTAGCCGACCGACAGCGAAGCAGGGCAAAGTCGTGGGTCGGGGACTGCATACAAACAAATACTCGAAATCGATCAAAGATTTTGAGGACGAAAAAATTTTCCAAAAATGACGTCATTTTCCAGAGAACCAGGCCGTTTTCAGCCGAAGAGGCCAAAAAAGGGCAAATCCAGCATCTTCATGGGCCTATATCTCAACAACGACGTTGAGGCAGAAAGTTGCCGCCATAGTGAAACCTACCCGGAAGGATCCCCTCTTTCACCCCACACCATTGGCAGACCGCTAGTTAAGGCCTAACGCATTTATTGAAGCATATCTTTTCTTTATCAAAAAATCCACCAACCTTAAATTTATTTTTCCTTTGATATCAGAACACCATTAGATGCGCCTGATCAAGCTGATTCCGAATATGCAACTGGTGTCTGCAAAATTTGCATAATTTAAGGAGTTATGGCCCTCCAAAGTGCCCCCACTTTCCAAAAATCGCGATTTTTAGCGTTTCTAAATTCATAAGGGGCTAAATTTTTAAACAAATTTTTCTGACCTAGTTTTATGCGTAAAATCCGAATTTGAACTTGATTTTTCCATTTTCCCATATTCAGGGTATCTCGGGACAGGACCAAAATTTTTCAAAGCACCCAGAAAAATTTTAAAGCACCCAAAATTGATGAAAATTGACGAAATTTATCAGCTAATACCTTGCTAAGGCCTAAAGGCTTTCATGCTTCCTTCCTACTTTCCAGCCTTTATGGATGGCCCATGTACTACAGT
The DNA here is from genome assembly GCA_030247985.1 of Epsilonema sp. ZAB3_2. Classification (NCBI taxonomy): domain Eukaryota; kingdom Metazoa; phylum Nematoda; class Chromadorea; order Desmodorida; family Epsilonematidae; genus Epsilonema; species Epsilonema sp. ZAB3_2. The sequence continues at coordinate 61,903 of JASAMW010000746.1, forward strand.
ACCCATGTACTACAGTACTGTACTATTTTGTCCAGCAGGACAATTCGCGCTGGTCTTGTGTATGTACAGGGTAGTATATACATATATACGAATCCAATCTATGTATGTGTAGGCCTACATGGCACACACAAATACGTACATGCATACATAGGCCTACATAGAAAATCCACAAAATTTAGGTGTATGTACAGGCAATCTTTACCTTGCCAGCGCCAGGTAATTAATTTTACCATGCCATGCCTGCCAGCGTGCGTTGGGCTACGATCAAATCACATGAGAATTGGGTGAAAATTCGCCAAAGGCGAAAAAATTTTTTGAAAAATGATCTCAAAAACGCCAGAAAACGCATCACCAAGAGCTTTGCGTTGCTGCCTGCGTGAAAATATTTTTTTCAAAGCACCCTCAGCAAAAATAAAGCACTTTTAAAGCACTTTACAGTCGGGTGCTCAAATCAAAGCACTTTAAAAGAAATAAAGGAAATAAAGCACCTCGAGAAACCCTGCATATTTGAGGCCTTATTTTAGCCATTTTCTACTTTTTCAGACTTCCAATCATGAAAATAATGCCTGAAATGTGGGAAAATGGAAAAATCAAGTTCAAATTCGGATTCTACGCATAAAACTAGGTCAGAAAAATTTGTTTAAAAATTTAACCCCTTATGCATTTAGAAACGCTAAAAATCGCGATTTTTGGAAAGTGGGGCACTTTGAAGGGCCATAACTCCTTAAATTATGCAAATTATGCAGACACCAGTGGCATATTCAGAATCAGCTTGATCAGGCGCATCTAATGGTGGTCTGATAGCAAAGGAAAAATAAATTTAATGTTGGTGGATTTTTTGATAAAGAAAAGATATGGTTCAATAAATGCGTTAGGCCTTAACTAGTGGTCTGTCAGTGGTATGGGGTGAAAGAGGGGATCCTTCCGGGTAGGTTTCACTATGGCGGCAACTTTCTGCCTCAACGTCGTTGTTGAGATATAGGCCCATGAAGATGCTGGATTTGCCCTTTTTTGGCCTCTTCAGCCGAAAACGGCCTGGTTCTCTGGAAAATGACGTCATTTTCGGAAAATTTTTTTCGTCCTCAAAATCTTTGAT